>VMDO01024666.1:0-29393 GCA_007922755.1 Pedetes capensis | reverse complement strand
GTTTCAATTTTCCCCATTTAATATGATGTTGGCTGTAGGTTTGTCAAAGATGGCCTTTATGATGTTGCGGTATTTCCCTGTTACGCCCAACTTCTTCTGGGTGTTTATCATGAAAGGATGTTGCTCTTTATCAAAGGCCTTCTCAGCATCAATTGTGATGATCTAGTGATTTCTGTCTACAAGTCTCTTGAAATGTTCACTTACATTGATTTTTGTATGTTACACCAGTCTTGCATCTGTGGAATGAAGGCCACTTGATCATGGTGTGTGATATTTTTTATGTGTTACTGAATTCAATTTGTCAGAATTTTATCGAGGATTTTTTACATCTATGTTCATCAAGGAAATTGGTCTTTAGTTTTTTTTCTTTGAAGTGTCTTTGCCTGGTTTTGGTATCAGGGTAATACTGGCTTCATAGAATGAGTTTGGAAGTGTCCATTTCTTTTCTCCTTTATGAAATAATTTGTGGAGAACAGGTATTAATTCTTCTTTAAAGGTTTGATAGAATTCTCCTATGAACCCCCTGGGACATGGGCTTTTCTTTTTTGGGAGAATTTTATTACTGTCTCCATTGTGGTGAATGTAATGAATCTTTTTAGATTGCTTATGTCCTCTGGCCTTGATTTTGGTAATTCATATGTGTTAATGAGCTTTCCCAATTCTTTTGAATTTTGTTTTGCGGGGAGTACAATTTGTCAAAGTATTTCCTGATGATCTGCATTTTTGTTGGTATCAGTGGTTATAGCATCATTCTCATCTCTAATTTTTTTTAATTTGGGCTTTTCTGTCTTTCTTTTGGTGAGACTGGCTAGGGGGACATCTATTTTATCACTCTTTTTGAAGAACCAACTCTTAGTCTGATTAATCCTTTGAATTGTCTTTTTGGATTCTAATTAGGATATCACTGCCTTGATCTTAATAATTTCTGTCATAGTGCACCTTTGGGGATTGGCTTGTTGTTGGCATTCTAGTGCCTTAAGATGTGTCATTATGTAATTTAACTGGACCTTTCCTAACTTATTGATGAACATCCCTCCTAGAACTGCCTTTGCTATATCATATAAATTTTGATAGGGATGTATTTGAAGAAATTTCAAATTTTCCTCTGATTTCTTTAATGACTCATTGATCATTCACCAGTGTATTATTCAGTCTCCATGAATTTGTAATATTTCCAAAATTTTTCTTGCTTCTTAGTTCTTTTGGGCTGGGATTTAGCTCAGTTGGCAGAGCACTGCACTGCAGTCTCTGAGGTCCCAAGTTCAATTCCCAGCACTGCAAAAATGGGAGACGGACCTGGAAATCCACTCCCAAGGCAATCTTGAAACAGTCAGCCATTGAAAACCCTATGAGGGTCACTATGAGTCAGATACTGACTCAATGGCACCTAACAACAACAAGTTCTACTTTTATTCCATGTGACCTGATAAGGTACAGGGGATGGTTTTTTTTTTTTGTTTTTTTTTTTGTTTTTTTTTTTGTATTTGTTGAGACCATTTTTGTAGACTAAAATGTGATCTTAGAAAAAGTTCCATGTGGTGCTGAGACAAATGTGTATTCTGCATCTGATGGATGGAATATTCTGCAGACATCTGTAAGATCTAGTTTGTCTATGGTGCTATTCAAGTCTTTCAATTCTCTATTGATTATTTGCTTTGATGATGTGTCTGTTGGTGAAAGTAGGGTATTTAAATCTTCCATAATTATTGTTCCTGGCCCAATGTATTCCTTTATCTCCAATAAAAGTTGATATATATAGCTAGGTGCCCTTGTATTTGGTAAGTGAATATTATGTATCATTATGGGTTCCTGTTTGACTCTTCCTCTACTAATATGTAGTGTCCTTTGTCTCTTCTAATTAGTTTGGAGGTGAAGTCTAAATTGTCTGAAATTAGTATCACAACTTCTGCTTTTTTTGTTGTTGTTTCCCACATCCTTGGCATATTTTTTTCCAGCCTTTAATTTTCTGCCTTTTGTGGTCTTTATGAATGAGGTGAGTCTCTTGAATGCTTGAATGCTTCATATTTAGTGTTTATGTTTCTTAATCCAATTGGACAATCTACATGTCTTGAATGGTGAGTAAAGACCATTTACATTATGAATAATTATAGAGGTGTTTATTATTGTGCATCAATTTCGTACTTATTTCTGTTTTTTTAATTCATATTTGGTATATTTTTTTCTTATTATTTTGATCTTGTATTTGGGTTTATATTACCTCTCCCACATGTGGTGTTTGATTGAGGGTCCTCTGCAATGCTGGCTTGGTGGCTGAGAATCATTTAAAATAATCAATATCATGGAATGTTTTGAACTCACTATTTTAAAAGAAAACTTCCCTGGGTAATGTAATCTTGGTTGATAGGTATTCTTTTTCAGGATTTTTATGATGTCTGTCCAAGCTTTCCTTTCCTTTAGTGTTGTTTTTGAGAAGTGTGCTATTATTCTGATGAGCTTACCTTTGTAAGTGAGTTGGCATTTCTCTCTTGCAGCTTTTAGAATAGATTCTTTGCTCTCTAGATTTAGTAATCCAATTATAATGTGTCATATGGAGGATTTGTTCTGATCTACTCTGAGGTTCTGAATGTTGTTGGATAGGTATCCAGCTCTTGCCATAGGTTAGGGAAGTTCTCATCTAATATCTCTTTGAATAAATTTCCTATATCTTTCGTGTTGTTTTCATCTCCTTCCTGAAATCCATGAACTCACAGGTTTCTTTTCTGCATTTTAGCAAATACCTCTTGCAAATCTTGCTCATACTCCTTCATCATTCTTTTTTTTTTTTTTTTTTTTTTTTTTGGCATTTGAGTATCTGAGGTCCCCTACCTTTTTCTCAGCTTCAGTTATCCTATTTTCAGCTTCATCTAGTCTAGATCCTGAACATTCTACCTTAAAACTGAGTTGATTAATTTTGCCTTGTATATCAAGGACCTCTGCTTGATTCTTCTTCAGGATCTCAATTTCTCTGGAGAATTTTTCTTCCAACTTAGATATATTTTTGTCCAATGCATTAGTTCCTTTCCTGGTGCTGTCTCTGAGATCTTTTTACATATTTATAACCAAGGTTCTAAATTCTCCATCAGATCCAAGAATCTGATTACCTTGAAATTATCCATTGAGGGGCTTTGCTCTATAGGGTCTTTCTATACAGCTTGACCTTTCATGCTTTGGGTGTTTTTTTGCTGAGGTTTGCCCTTTGCTGATCTGGGTGTTAGGTCTCACCTCCTCCATGTACAAAGAGGTTCTCCCCCAATGTTCCCAGGAATTTCAGTGATGAAGGGATGCTGGCGTTACTCTACTTCTCCCCCACCACTGTAATTTGCAGCCTCAATGTCCAGTGCTTAACTCCTGCTGAAGCTTCTAACAGTAATATTGAAAGCAAGAAAATCTGATTCTAATGAAAATCAGAAAAATACATTTGCATATGGCTGGAGGGATTAGAAATTGGTATAACTTTTCCAGAAAGATATTTGGTAATGTGTCCCATATTTTACTCTGAAATTCTACCTGTAGAAATATGCCTTAATGAACAATTTAAAAATTAGATAAGATTATATGCACAAAATCTGTTAACAATAGCTTTATTTATAAGAAAGGAAAGCAATCTAATATTATGAATACTCAATCAGCTGTGGCATATGCAGAGAATGTCAAAAATGCATATTCATGTTATCTACATATTACTATATATTACTTTTCAAAGTTGAACTCAACTACAATCTTTCATCTTTTGTTATCAGTACATATCTGAGTATTGCAATTTTAATACTTAAATGTTTTTGCATTTTGGCACCCTCTGTATTTATATATAGTATATGTACACAATGTCACTAAATGATGCTAAAGTTTTATTCATCATCCGAAAATCCTTATGGCATATTAAAAAAAGAGAAAGAGAGTGGGGGAGAGAGAGAAAGAGAGAGGGATAACAACTTTTGGTATAAGAGATAAGACTTCCAGAATGGGACTGTAAGAAGTGAAAGAAACATATCACCAGGAAAGACATCTTGTAAGATGGTCAATAGCAGCCAAGTCAATTATTCAAAATCTGTGGAAACTTATCAGAAAACATACAACAGAGAGACTTTTAGTCAACCAAATCCATGAGAACTCAGTAAGAACAGTGGGAAGTTGTGGCATTCCAGCCAAGGACTACACCCATCCTAGCTTTATTTCCAACTTTTACATTTCTCTCCTCTTATACCTATTCCAATCACCATCTCTTGATCAAATGAGTTCCACTAAAAGAGCAAAAGTTGCTAAATCTAAAAGTCTAATTTCATTCCTCATTTCTTCATTACTTATCAGCAGCATTTGACACAACTGATCCAATTTCAGCTTCTTAATATAGGCCTTAGGAATATATATAGCTCTCAGGTTTTCCTTCTTACTCTCACCATATTTCTGTCTCCTTTACTTATTCTTCTTTATTTAGTAATTATCTCCACAATGGAATGTTCAGGATTGTCCTCAGACTGCTAACATCTAGTGGTACTTTTTGGTGACATCTATATGCTAACAAACAAAAATTTCTCTCCAACTCACATCTCCACTCCAAACTCCAGATTCCTTCAATATCCTACTTAATATCTATAATTAGATGTCCAATAGATCTCTTGCACATGTCTAAAATTGAATTTCTGATGTTCTTCCCCACCAAACCGCTCCGTCCATGACCTCCCTAACCTCTAAAAAGTAAACTGTTATCCGTCCAGGTTTCAGATCATAAATTCTAAGTCAACCTTGATTCCTCTTTGTCATGGATACCACATTCAGTCTGCCAGAGAAACTTATAGGCTAACCCTTCAGAATACATCAATGAGTTGATTACTTCTCATAATCTCCACTGCTATTATTCTTGTTTACACTACTATCATCTCTGATTTGGATTCTTACAATAAATTCCTAACTGGTTGTATCTTTGTTCTCTTCTCCGTCTCCAGTCAGTTCTCTGTACGGGCTAATTTTCAAAATAGCAGCCAGAGTAATATTATTAAGAGGTGCTATGGTTTGGGTTGGGCTGGGGTTTGCTTGGTTTGGTAGAGTGCTGCTCCCCACTCTCTGAGGACCCAGGTTTGATCTCCAGAACTTCAAAAACGGGAGAGGGATATGGCAATCCACTCCTGTAACGATCTCAAAACAATTAGCCACTGAAAACCCTATGAGCGTCATTATGAGTTGGATATAACTGGGTAGTACCTGACAAAGAACAATGGCTTGGGTGTCTCTGAAATTCCATCTGTTAAAAGCTTGGTCCCAGCCCATGACAGTGTTGGGAGGTGATGGAAGTTTTAAGAGATAAGGCTTACTGGGAAGTCTTCAGGTCACTAAGTGTGTGCCCTTGGGGGTGGTCTTGGAACACCAGCCCTTTCCTCTTCCTCTCTTTTTCACTTCTTAGCCATGAGGTGAATGGTTTCACTCCACCATGAGCTCCTGCCAGGAAGTGCTGTCCCTATAAAAGCAACACGGCCAACTGATCATGAACTGAAACTTTCATCAGTGTGAGCCAAAATAACCCTTTCCTCTTTATAAATTGATTGTCTGAGGCATCCCTCATAGTAACAGAAAGCTGAGTAACAAGAGTTAATCATATGTGTTACTCATCTACCCAGAACACTCAAATGCCTACAATAAACAACAGGGCCTGGTGTTCTCACTCTCTCAATCCTTGATTCTATCCCCTACTAATCTTTCCCTTCTTTATTCTGCACCAGCTATCCTGGCCCGCTTGCCATTGCTCAAAATTTGCCAAGGACATGTCTATTTCAAGATGTCATTGTTTCCTCAGCCTGAGTGCTTTCCTTTCAGAAAATATGAATAGCTCTTTCCTTCACCAGTTTAGAGTAGTTAAGATTAATTCAGGGTTTTTGAACACTGGAAGGATACTATTTCCATATTTTTCTGAGATGAGGAAGATAATAAAGGGAACAGGTTTGTGGGGAATTCAACTGTTCAGAAATTTACTTTAGGATATATTCAAGAGATGTACTGGACACATGTGCCACTTGGTTAGTGAGGTCTTTTTGACCATCTTGTTTAAAATCACAAATGCTACCACATCTCTCACAATACAAACTTTACTTCTCTACTATTTTTAATTTTAATTCTCTACTGTATCCTCAGTGCCTGGAATATATGAGAAGAAACAAGTGAATAACTGAGTGAAAACAGGTTCAAGGACGTTTCCAAGTTTCTGTTTTATGCAATTGGATAGATGATGATGTAGTCAACATAAAGACTGAAAAAAAATAGGAAATCAATTTTATATTGTTTAAGCCAAAATCAGATAAAACCATACATGAGTTTATAGAAATATCACTAGTAATTTTAATGTGTTAATAGGCAATTTTGAAGGATACTTTTTGTCAATTTATGACTTAGTAATTTAACAAGGCTGATGAAAACTGTTTTTCCTTTTCTAAGAAGAAATACAATAAAGCCTACCAACCTCACAGTGACACTATCTAAGAAAACTATCAAACTTTATTTTTGAAAGGAGCTTATTTTTCACATAAATAATATAAAAATATTTACTATTCCTTTTCATTTAGTCTTCATCCTGCAGGTATTAAATAATGCTGCCATGTGACCATGGAGACAGTTAAGGAAGAGGAAGAGACAAGTATTACTTCCTATGTGAATGATGCATTTTCTCTCCAGTGCAATTCACTAAGGTTTGAAGAAAGAATTTCACACTTCCAGTACTCTTTACAAGAGCATGCATATAGATATAGACTTTTCTATTTAAGAGTAAACAGGGAAATTGCCCTGAGTTCCATGATCAGCAATGGAATCTTGGCAATTTTTGTTTGAATTTGTAAAGTTATCTTTTCTATTTTTTCAAATTTCTCTTTTTGTATCCTGGTAGCAGACACTACTAATGTAGCTACAGTAGTCTAGGGAAGAGAATGAGGTATGGAAAATCATTAACCCTGTCCCAATATCCTTTTTCAAAAATGTCACTTAAATGTTTTCAAAGTGTGTGTGTGTGTGTGTGTGTGTGTGTGTGTGTCTGTGTGTGTGTCTGTGTGTGCGCGCGCGCGTATGTGTGTGTGTACATGCGCAAACAAGGGAAATTTTAGGAAATAAAGTTAAAAGGAATTTCTTTTTCTCAGATGGTCAAACAAAATCAAGATTACCCCTGGTTTTAAACTTGGTCTTAATACATTGAGGCAAATAAGCTCTCCATACTGATGGGGATAATTAGAGTGAAAGAGCTTCATAGATCAAAAATTTTAATGCAGTCTTTTATCAAAAACTCTCACTCTATCTCATCCTGACAGTTAACAGCATATGATCTGGTAAACAAATACTTTCACACAGAACAAAAGTGCCATTAAAGGCCAAAAGTGTCAACACAAATTCCATTCTTACAAGAGAAAAAATACATAAACTGTTGATCACCTCTGGTTGTCTTAACTAGCATGGAGGTTGTCATGGAAACATTTTTGCAAAGTTCACAGTGATGAAACACAAACACTTCCAGTTTAATTGCTATTAGGTTTAGCATACCAGAGTTTATTTATACTCAATGTGCATTATGATAAAATGTAACAGAAATAAAGCTTATAATAATCTAGCATAACAATGCGAACATTTCCCTTTCAAAAATTAAATGAAAATAAAATTCAATAGCGGGTTCTTTTTTAAAAAAATAAGTTGTCAGTATTCTCAAATACCTATTCTGATGTCTTTGTATCTTCCACTGTAATACATAATTTATGAAAATATTTTTGTACCTCTAGTTCTATAGGATGTAATTTACAAAAATACCTACTTCAACCATTAAAAATCAAACACACAAAATATATTTAAACTACAATGCTGGTAGCAGAAGTTTAAATATTCTAAGTTATGTTTATATCACTATTATGAAATTATTAACATTTAATTAAGACTTTTGTTTCATTCCACAGGGACAAAATACTATGGATAGTTTTTCTAAAAGTTTACTTTTCCTAATTCTGTTTCCTTAATGATAAAATGAAAGACAACCTAAAAAAATACTGAGGAAAAGTAAACACTACAGACATGTATACAAAATAACATTCTTGTGGAATCAAATTAAGTGCATTATTATATCAAATTCTCAATAGCAAATTTTTCTAATATTTTAGAGGCAATTTTTTTAAGACAGCATCTTACTGTGTATCACAGGCTGGCCTAGAGGTCACTATGTCGACCAGGCTGGTCTTGAACTTACATCAACCTCCTGCCTCAGCCTCCTGAGTGCTGAGATTATAGGCATGAGCTACCACACTCAATTTGAGTTTTGTTTTGTTTTGTTCTAGAGTTTAGAAAAAGTACCTTTTTCCCCCTCAAGAAAATTGCTCAGGTTTTCTTTTACTACATCTTAATGAAAAGAAGAAATATACATCAAGACTAAAAATAATTTAATTTTTTTTATTAAATGTCTAATATGTGCTCACAAGATAATTACTAGGTATAATTCAAAAGAAAAGCAAGATAGTTCCTGCCTTGGCAAAGCTTAAATTTCAGGTAATGTCAGAAAAGCAAAGGTATATAAAGCAATTACAGAACAACAAAAAGCAAAATGCTGTTAAGATTAAATTATGACACTTAGCATACACAATAGTACTACTCAGCAGTAAAATAGGAGTGGACCAGCATAAGCTTCCAAGTTTTCACACAGAAAGTAAGATGACATATGCGGAGCTATATATCTTCAAGTTAAAGAATACTTGCTTGAAATGTTCCCAAAATACACATTTGAATAGTAAAAGTGCAATTTTATTATAATTTTATACAAACATATTTTTAAAAAATCTTAATTTACCAATCATTCCAAATAAGACCCACCGTAAGGCATTGAATCAGAGTTGTACAGTTGCTAACACAGTGAGCATCTGCAGTATCACTGCAATCTCCAGTAACCAGTATGTGAAATTATGGAAAAGATGCATGAAGAGTTGATATGAATTTTGTCTCCAAGTCTCAATAAACTGCAAACCACACATCCAAGATAATAATAATAAACTGGTTCACTAACAATAAAGTATAGGACTTCCAGTTAAAATCTTTGAAATTCAGTCTGAAGCTTTCCACTAAATATCTGTATAAACTTTGACAAATCATTTATTTCTGTAAGGCTTAATTCAGAACACTGGAATGTGTTATTCCTGAGATTTCTTTTTGCTCTAATTCTAACACACTGTGTATTCAACATCTTCCTCACATTCCTGAATGGAAAAGACAAATAAGACTGGAAGATGTGATATCACCCACAAAACCAGTCAAAAAGAAAAGGTTCTCTTAGCCAGACATCCAAGGTATTTCAGACAAATGAAGCACAAGGAGAGTGTTTTTTATGTCCTAAAAATAAAATGGAAAGGATGACAAGGAACAAAAGGCTAAAGCTGCTATGAAGAAAGAAGCTATTTCAGAATTCAAGACTGTCTTTAAAATATGGTACTATATTTGGTTGTTAAAAAATTCTGGGTATCCTCAGAGCATTATTAACAAGGTTTTTATCATGAGTAAACATTTATTAAATGTCTAATTGTATGAAGTACTACACATGAAATGTTTTACATAGTCATAATACTTGAGTCCCTGGGGCATTTTGAATCTAGGTCAAAAAACATTTAGATGTTTGGGGCCATGCACATAAGAAATAAAATATACTTAACCATGAATTTTTTTTTTCAGATACAACTTTTTTGGAACATTATGATCCTAGACTCGTGAGTAATTTGAGGGGGAAAGAAACTTTCAGATTAAGTAGAAAAAGTTTTAAAATAAATTTGGCAATAAAATATTTACACAGAAATTAATAAGAGGCTAAGTCTAAGAATATACTTCATCAAAAAGAGGTGAGTCATTTTAGGGAGGAGAAAGAAGTCTGACAAAGGTCTATTTAACAGCAGTTTATGTTAGGATAGCAAGTGGTGACCTGAAGTCAAATACTCTGCTATATTTTGTTCATTCTTCGGGGAAATACTGGGTCATAATCAACCTCAGATAATTATGTTAACTAAAGTAGGAGAAATGGATCAGTTGAGACTTGGAAAAAATGTTTTAGGTTTGGAAAAACAAATGATTAGAGGAATATTCTTTAAAAAGGAAAACTTTAAAAAGGATTAGGCAAATAAATAAATAAATATAAGAAAGTTTACTCCATGAAATTCTCTAATCATTCAAATGAATCTAATCATTAGCTGGTGGCCTGTCCCTGATATTAAAATATGTGAATGTAACTGTGTCACACACCTGTTAGTTTTCATTGGCAGCATCAGCTCAACCAGCCTCAAAGTTTTCTATCATTACTATCATGGTATTCATAGGACATTTAAAAGGAAATACATTCATTTTATTTCTCCATCTATTTTAGTGTTATTTTCCTAGTACTAATTACAAATGAATATAATAATCTGAAACATCAAATAAGGAATACTTCTAGGAGGAGGAAACAACAAAGAAAAGTAGGAAGAAACAGAATTTTAAGTTCTTTTTACCTCACTATAAAATTATCATTACAAGTAGTCACATGACAAAACATCTTCAAACACAAGAAGGCCTCTACCAACTAACTAAATAAATAGATTTGGGGAGAGAGATATGAAAGTATCTTAATGGCCTGCTAAAAATGGTGAACCAGAGGCTTATTTGGTTTAATCATTTCAGGGTGCTCTCTTCTTTCACTTAGCTTCCTACTCATCTATACTAATCCAAGCTAAGCCAGATACTGATTGAATACTATACAGCTCTCAAGAAAGTCTTGAATAGAGGAGCTTTCAATGCAAATTTAGGTACATCCCTTAGTGACTAAGTTCTTTTAAATTCTACAGTTAATTTCACATGTCCACATATCACTATAGGCACTGTTTAGATTATGCTATCGTTTAATAATGACTGCAAATAGTTTTAGTTCTAAACACATTATACAAACCAAAATAAGATTCTAACACCATATCAGTAAGGGCGAAGATACTTTATAACCTATTTTTTCATATGTCAGTATCTGTGGAGGATTAGTTCCAGAAAGGCTATCCTTCAGGATAACAAAAGCCAAGGATGCTCTAATACCTTATAAAAATAGTGTAGTATTTACAAATAATGTTGCATTCACATCTTCCTATCTATGTTAAATTATCTTTAGATTACTCATAATACATAATGCAATGTAAATGTTATGTAAATAGTTGCTATGTTCTTATTTAGAAAATAATGACAAGGAAAAAAATCTGTACTCATTCAGGACAGATGCAACCATCACAGGCCTAACTATATTTTTAGTCCAAGGTTGCTTGATTCCAAAGATATAGAAACTGTGGATACAGAAGTCTGGCTGTATTTAGGGAAAGTTCATGTTAATCCCACCATGACTAGATATTCATATATACACAAACAAATCTATATAGGCTCACATACATGCACTCATAAATTCATACTCAGCATGTATATGTTATCAGAATTTTTAACATTTACATAAATGCACTAAATATCTACATATTACTCAAAACTCAAGTCAAGTGCCACCTCTGCCATAAGTTCTTTTCAATTAGAATCTTTTGGCTTTTGTTACCTCTCTACTATGTAATTCATTTGGATTTACTTTTCATTTGCCTATTTGCACATGTATTTCTCACATTATATTTTAAGCTTGTCTGCAGCCATAGCACCCTGGCATCTGATCCCGCCTGATCTCAGAAGCTAAGGGGGGTCAGCCTGGTTAGTCATTGGATGGGAGAATGCTTGGGAACACTAGGTGCTGCAGGCTAGGGAGAAGGACCTGACAATCCATTCCTGAAACAATCAGCCATTGAAAACTCTATGAAGAGCAGAGAAGCACTGACAATAGTGCTGGCCATGGCACAGTGTCAAGGAGTGTTTGGGTCTGTTGTACATAGGGTAGCTATCACTTGGACCCAACTCAACAGGACCTAACAACAACAAACATTTTAAGCTTCTTCACAGCAATACCATTTCCTCTTCACCCTTACACCATGAAAAGTCCTCACACAGTGACTTCTTTGCATGCAGTATGTTCTTAAATGAATCCACATGAAATTTAACCCAAGTGTTATTTCATCATATTAGTTTCACTAAAGAAAGGTAATATTCTTCACTAGAACCAAAAGTTTTTTGATACAACTTCTATAGTAGATATAAATGAATGCACTGTGAAATAAGAATAACCATAAGTCCCTATGAACACGTGCCCAAATTGGCATGTTATTAATCTGAGACAAGGAAAGGGAACCTCCTGACTGGATATCCTGCTTTAAAATTAAAAAGTGGTTGGACTTTGTGTAGGGAAACAAGCTAGTGGGGAGGAAGGGCAACAATCCTGCTTCACTGAATGCCACAGAACCACACTATGGTGAGGCTTCCTTGTCTACAGCATTATCAGATAACCCAGACAGCATTTCTGAAGGATTAGGCTGCTCAGAGGATTCACAAGACCTTTAACTTTTCCCCAGATATTAGTTGTTATTCTCTCTCCTAGAAACTTCTAAGCTAGACAATCCAGATTCTTTTGCCACATCCAGCACTTTGGAATCACATAACACTTAATTATGCAGTTATTTAAAAAGACAGAATAATGTTTTCTAGTCATTAACCTGCTGTTCATCCTGCACATTGATTAAGAAAAGTCAACACTTCTTAAAATTTAACATAGAGAATGCAGGTTGTGGGCATAGCTCAGTGATAAAATACGTACTTAGTATGCACGACACCCTGGGTTCAATCCCTAAACTAATAACAATAATAAATTTAAGGTTATTTGACTGCATCAATAGACCACAACATTGGATGTAAATAAGAGAACCATTCACTTATTCATACACTCATTTACTCAAAATTTTTATCTAGTACTAGATGTAAGGCATTGTGATAGATAAGAAAAAAAAAAATCTTGAGGTTTGCATGTTAAGTAACAAAAATTCACATAATTCCATGACTGAAGTCAGGAGTAGTGACGAGCACAGACTTAGAGATGAATCTTGGGTTTCAGTTCTGATTTTGTTACTTATAAGATGTAGATCATTAGGGGGGTTATTTCTAGGTTTAATTCCTAGGTACCTTATCTTTAAAATCAGCCAAATACGTGCCACATAGAGTTATGGTGAGGATTAATCATGAATTGTTGCAATTATCACAGTGTCTTACACACTCTCAGCATATAAGATCAAGTTGATGATGGAGGAAGAGAGGCAAGGAGAAGAGGTTAGAAAAGAAATGGGTTTACAGAGAGAGTGAAGGAGGAGGGGAGAAAGAGAAGGGAGAAGAGAAGAAAACATATTGTATTTTGAAGTTGCCTTTGAACAAGCCAACCATACTTTTAGCTTGCTGCCTTTTAAATGTACAGCTGGCCTTGGACAGAGATAGAGAAAAACATAGTCCTTGAAGTCCTTGACCAAAAACATCTCAGAGGTTATTGAAAGCAGATATTTATCAATGGAGTATGTCACGTGTTACATTGTAGATTAAAATCCTAGAGTCCTTTTGAAACTCAGAGAAAGGCAACATAACCAAATAACTAATAAACCTCTAGATATTAGAAGAAATCCAAAGAATGTTTGGGATCCACCCAAAAGAGAGAATTTTGATTCTAAAACAAAATGACAGGATGATTTTTACATAATTTCTGAACCTCATGATTATAATACACCTCAAATGCTTTTCACTTTTTGGTTATTTCTATTATTGCTTTTAAATTTTGTAGGTTGGCATGAATATAATTTAGCATGAAACTGATGCTTGGTTTATTAAACATCACAATTGTGTTTGTAGGTAGGAATGAGGGAAGATAAACTGTGTTATACAATTTCCAGCATACTTTGCTCGTAAACCTACTTTACTCCCTAGTGCCAAACAATACATCTCCAAATAACCTCTTTGACTTTGGTTAGAAGACATATTTACTGTAAGAAAATTTTAAAGGCAAATAAAACACATACAAATATACACAAGACAGGATAAAAATGGAAGAGAAAGCCATAAAAGAAATATCAAGCCAAAAATATTTTGGTAAATCAGCTGCTAAGCATATATGCTCTTGTGTAAATTCTCCCATAACTCCATGCAGAAGAGGACTTCATCTTGTCAAAAGTCTTAATGTTTGTAAACTTACCAGAAGCATGGATTCTGTTATAGCTTAACATATGTCAAGAATCTGTTTAATAAGAAAATGCTGTGTGTGGTACTAAACTCAAATGCTTACTTTATAATGCTTTTAAATATATTTTACAAACTTTTTTACTTAAAAATAAACACAAGACCTTTACCAAACTTTTAAGTTCCTTATTGATTATTGGTAGTTTAAGTTCCTTATTGATTATTGGTAGAAAAGTCTGAGAGAAGTAGCAAAGTTGTCCGCCTACTGTTCATAATGCACAAATGTGTAATATGTAGTTGAAGAGAAGTAAATTATGTTCCAAGAAGTTACTGACATATCAGAAAATCACACTATGAGTCAATCTATTATGATAAAAAGATCTTTCCAATTAAATATATTTTATTAAACAAGTGGTAAATTTATAACTCCAGCATGGTGGCACACACCAGTAGTCAACTTGCTAAAGAGGATGAGGCAGGAGGATCACCAGTTCAAGGCCAGCCTGGGTTACACCTTTTGGGCTGGGATTTAGCTCAGTTGGTAGAGTGCTGCTCTTCAGTCTCTGAGGTCCCTAGTTCAATTCCCAGCACTGCAAAAATAGGACAAGGACGTGGCAATCCACGCCCTGAGCAACCCCAAAGCAGCCATTGAAAACCCTATGAAGGTCACTGTGAGTTGGACATGATTCAATGGCACGTAACTACAAACTTTTAACATTTGGATTTTTTATACTGGTACTTTCATTATACTTTTAATAAAACTATCAACATTTTTTCTTACTATGTACTATATGTAAGTTGACAACACAATAGTAGCAAAACCATAAGAATATCTATTTCTTTAAAAGTTTTTGTTATTAGGTGCTGTCAAATTGAGTCTGACTCTTAGCAACCCTGTGTACACTAGAAGGAAACACTCCCTGACACTGGGCCATGCCTGGCACTATCTTAGTGTTTCTCTGCTATTCATAGGGTTTTCAATGGCAGATTGTTTCAGGATTGCTTTGGGAGTGGATTGCCATGACCTTCTCCCATTTTTGTAGTGTTGGTTATTGAACTTCAGAGAGTGCAGAGCAGCACTCTAGCAACTGAGCTAAACCCAGCCCTTAAATTTTTAGGTACTTGTTAATTTCTTACTTTGTTTTTCTTTAACCCATATAGTTGGAAATTATTTTAAATTCAATTTAATAATGACAAATTAGTGTTCAAACATACTTAAAAATTTATTGCAAAAATACAAGCATTAACTTCAGCTTACTCATTTTTAAGACACACATTTTACAACAAAAACTTTAAACCAAATTTGGTATAAAACCAAATTTCTTTTTTTTTTCATATAAGCATTATATCAAGAGAATGCAAAGTTAAAATGAACATTTGATACTTCTAGAAGGGTATTTTATACATGGAAAACTTAACTTTTACTCTTGCAGTGTCCATCACAATCTTGTAGTGGTTAGCATGTCCATAACAGGGATACTTTTACCCTGTGAAATTTTCTAACATTTAATATTTTAGTTACTTAGGTTAATTGGAAAGTCCTTGATGCTGAAAACTATATTTCTCAAATAGAACGATTTACATTCTTTCTTCAGTAAATATAGTATAGAGTATAACTAACTCTCTTCAAAGACTCAGGACACTTAATTGCCCCAGGCTCCCTCCCCAACCCCAGTAATGGGGGTTGAATCCAGTGCCTCACATGCTACCCAAGTACTATAGAATTCAGCTACATCCTCTGACTACTTTCTTTTCTTTCTTTCTTTCTTTCTTTCTTTCTTTCTTTCTTTCTTTCTTTCTCTATTTATAATTTTGAGATAGGGTCTCAAAAGTTGTGCAGGCTGCTTCTGGCCTCCAACTCAGGATCCTCCTGCCTCAGCCTTCAGAGTCTCTTAGATTACAAGCATGTGCCATGGCACCCAGCTTTAATTTCTTATTTTGACTACAACCTATATTTTGCCTTTGTTCAATAATAACTGTCATCCTGAAAATAAAACAGATCAAGAATAAGCAAATACAGTCAGATGCCATGGTACACATCTGTAATCCCAGGTACTCAGGAGACTATGGCAGAGGGATTGTTAATTCAAGGCCAGAGGCAGCCTATGCAATTTAATGAGACTATCTCAAAATAAAACATTTTTAAAAAATTAAAATGGGGCCTGGTGATCAACTTTCAGGTAAAGTAAGTAAATCTGTGAAAAAATATCCAAAAACATACAAAATTAATCACAATCTTGTTAATTATGCTTATTGGAAAAATCACACAACAAAGTCATTTCTGTATCAATTTGTAACTGATTAATCCCATACCACATCTTAAAAATATGTGTATTCAAATGTTAGTTACACTATAGCATGGAAAAGGTTTTAGATCTACTAAGCTTTCATGCTGATCCGTCTGCTTAAAAAATGTTTATAAAGTTTTTAAAAATGCAGTGTAAACATTTCATCCCTGAACCTTCTTTCTATGCCTTTGAACCTTCTCTTTCATGTGCAATACCTGATGGACCACTGAGAATAGCTGCTGAAAGCCCCAAAGATAGGTAAAACAGAATTTCTGACTCAGGAAATAAAGATCAGCTGAACAGGATTCCCATATGGCAATCCAGATCAATGGAAAGGAAGGCCAGAAATTTACAGTATCTATCCTACACAGTACAACATGAAGGTTGTATTTCATCACTAGAAGCAAAAACTCCCAGTGGCCAAAAAAAGAAAAAAGAAAATTGAGAGCGAGCGAGTGAGAGAGAGATTATAAATCCAGTTATGAGAACCTACACTTTACTTTCACATGTTGTTCAGGTGAAATTTTAAAAATCTACTTTATTTATAATAACTGCTGTAGTAAATAATTTCTGTAATTAAATAATTGCATTCTGTTAAAATACCTAAACTAGTTATGAGAGGTAGTATAATATTTAAAGGAAATCATCGCTCACAAATTTCTAGCAATTATCATCTGAGTAAGAGCCTGAGAATTTTTTACTAAGTAATTACTTCAATTTTAAGTTTCATGAAGAAAAGTTAATAGTAGACCTAATACCAAAAATTTAAAATAATAAATTAAAGAACAACCAAAAACATGTATCTGCAATAGTGCTGGTTCTCATGGATTCAATCATCCATAAAGAAGGAGACTGATCATTACTATAACCCCCCTGAGGGACACTTTTGTTATTATCGCAGTACGTCCTTACATGGGCACTTACTACCTCATAAAGCAATCATTTCCTATATTGGGTTAAATTTTATTCTCAGTATCTGATTCTGAATAATTTTCATTTATTTGATCCTATTCTGACTACTGAGACAAAGTAAAATAATTTTTTTGTTCTACATTAACTATTCTTTAAAACACTGTGCACTGTCAGACTTAGCCTTGTCTCCTTCACTCTACAGTACACAACTCAGTTCCTTATTCCATTCTCCTTATAACCACATTTCTCAGTCCTCCGACACCATGGCTGCTCTGGATATACTTTAGTTTAAATTAAAATGTGACATTCAGAACAGAATACAGTATTTCAGATTATTTTATCCATTTGGCAACATACTTTCCTTCTAACCTAGCCATCATGTTTTTGTGACTATATATTATATTTTAACAGTTCAAGATCCATGTATCTATTGCCCACTAGATGTTTTCACTTAGATTTCCTGCAGACTTCTCCAGTTCAAAATGTCCAAAACTGCAGTTAGCCCCTCCATTTTCCATTATCTTAGTCATTTTGAACTGATATGACAATGTAACAAAAACTGGGTGCTTTATAAACAACAGAATTTTATTTCTCACAGTTATGGAGACAGATATTTTGTGATTAGGGTGTTAGCATGCCCCAGTTCTAGTGAGGTTCCTCTTGCATGCTGTAGATGGCTTTCTTCTACTTACATCCTCACACACCAGAAAGAGGGTGAGAGAACTCTCTCAAGTCTTTTGCATAAAGACTAATCCCATTCATGAGGGCTCCACACTCATGACCTAATTTTCTGCCAAAAGCCCATTTCATCAGTACCATCATGTCAAGGATTAGGATTTCAACCATGAATTTCAGAGAGACACAAACATTCAGTCCATATACCCATTTCTCAACATCACCATACAAATACCTCACCTCCTAACTTTTCTATATCAATATATGAATTAGTAACATCTAGAAATTTGCTAGTATCCTTCATTGTCTTTCCCTATCACACAACTGGCCATCAAATTCCATTAAATTTACTGCTCAGTTTAAAAGTCTGGGCTTTAAGCCAAACTTCTGGAATTTAAATTCTTGCTATGCCCTTAATATCTGTCTTTGAAACAAGCAGTCTATCTACTTAAGACTTAGTTTCCTTATATGTAAAAATAGAAATAAAAATGATACATTCCTCTTAAGGCTGCTGTTGGGATTAAATTAATCCATGTATGTAAAGTACTTAGAAGAGTGATCAGCCCCCAACCCAGATGGAATACAGAATAAATGCTAGCTACTATTGTCATTATTGTCCTATCTCTCAGAACCATGTTTTTATCATTTTTGCCACGACAAATTCAGTCCAAGACCTTCAGTTTTCTCTCCTAGACTACTGCTGCAGTTTTATAAGTGATGACCCTGACTCCCTTCTTGCCATATTCTTTGCCATATATTTGATCACAAAATCTATTTCCAAATGATTTGATGGTTTACTACTGTCATTGGGATAAATGTAAATTGTTGGGCATAGTATCCAAAACATAATCCAATAAATTTATCCAGCAATATTTATCTCTTTCAGTGTCCTAACATGGAATATTTGAGCCTCATTAACATCCTATTTGTTCTCCTATGGGAGAAGGATGAGGAAGTCCACTCCCAAAGCAATCCAGATATAATCACCCACTGAAAACCCTATGAGGGCCTCCATGAGTTGGACCTGAATCAATGGCAGCTAACAACAACAACAACATTTGTTCTCCTAGCATGAGATGATCATCCAGCCACACTGATCAACTTGAGTTTGTTCAAAATCAGAACTTCTTGTTGTTTTTTTTAAGCAAGGTATTGATATTATCAGAAACATAAATTGTGCTGCCCACTCATCTACTCCATTTTATGTGTTCCCACCTTTGTGTAGATAATAACTAAATGGTATGAGGTGCTTTTATACAGGGATGTTTTCATTGGATTTTCTACACATCTGTATTAGCGGTAAGCACACAGACCTATCCTATTTAAAGTGTGGTTGGAAAACTAGCATCTCAGATCACCTGGGAGCTTATTAGAAATGTCCATTACCAGGCCCCACACAGATCATAGAATTGGAATTTCCAGGGGTAGTCCCAGAAATAGGTTTTTTAACAGGCTTTCTTTGTAATTCCTTGGCATGTTCATGTTTGAAAAGCTCTAATTATTATTTACCAACTATTGGTACCAATAATTTTACCAACTATTGTTGTTGTTGTTAGATGCCATTGAGTCGGGTCTAATTCAGTGACCCTATGTACAACAGAATGAAACACTCCCCAATTCTGTGTCAGGCACACAATCTTTTTACATTTAAGCTCATTGTTATAGCCACTGTGCCAATCCATCTAGTTGAGGGTGTTCTTTTTTTTTTCCATGACCTGCCACTCTCCCAAATATGATGTTCTTCTCCAGGGATTGGTCCCTCCTCACTACATGTCAAAAATAAATAAGATGCAGTCTACCCATCCTTGTTCTCAAGGAGCACTCTGGTTGCACTTCTTCTTGTTGGGTCTTTTGGCCGCCCATGGTATATTCAATCTATGCCTCCAGCATCATAATTCAAGAGCATCAATTCTTTTCCTATTTCCTTTATCCAATGTCCAATTTACACAACCACCTGATGAGACTGAAAATACCATGGCATGAGTCAGGCACACCTTCATCTTCAATGTGACATCTTTACTTTTCAACATGTTAAAGAGGTCTTTTGCAACAGCTTATCCAAAGGTAATGTGTGCTTTGATTTCTTAACTGTTGCTTCCTTGGGTGTTGATTTTAGGACAAGAAAAGCAAACTCTGGGACAATCTCAATATTTTCTCCATTTATCATGAAGTCACTTACTGAACCAGCTGTAGTGATTTTTGTTTTGTTGATGTTCAGGCACAATCCATACTGAAAGCTGTGTTCTTTGATATTCATCAATAAATGTTTCAAATGCTCTTCACTTTCAGAAAGCAGAGTTGTGTCATCTGCATAAAGCAGATTGTTAACAAATCTTTCTCCAATCATGATGCCATGTTCTTCTTCAGAAAGTCTACCTTCTCAAATTATTTGCTCAGCATAGAGATTGAAGAGGTACAGTGAAGGGATACAGCCCTGACACACAACTTTCTTGACTTTACACCAGGGAGTGTTTCCTTGTTCTGTTCATACAACTGTCTCCTGATTCAGGTACAGATTCCTCACAAGTACAATTAAGTGCTCTGCTATTCTCATTCTTCACGGTGTTATCCATAACTTGCTATGATCCACACAGTCAAAAAGCCTTTGCATAGTCACTAAAAGCAGGGATAGACATCTTTCTGGTATTCTCTGCTTTTTGCTAATACCCATTTGACAGCAACAATGATGTCATTGGTTACCTTCTCTCTTCTGAATCTGACTTGATTTTCCGACAGTTCTCTATCTACATACTGCTGCAGTCACTTTTGAATAATCTCTAACAAATTTCTGCTTGCATATGATATTAATAATATTTGTTCCAATAATTTCTACACTTGGTTGGATCTCCTTCCTTGGGAATAGGCACAAATATGTATCTCTTACAGTCAGTTGACCAATTAGCTGTTTTACAAATCTCTTGGCATAAACACGTAAGCACTTCTAGTGCTACATTGTTTGTTGAAACATCTCCTGGTATTCCATCAATTCCTGGGGCCTTACATTTTGCTAATTCCTTCAAGGCAGCTTCTACTTCATCCTTTAGTACCATTAGTTCCTGATCATATACATGTCTTAAAATGGCTGGTCATCCACCAGTTCTTTTTGGTATAATGTTTCTGTGTATTCCTTCCATCTTCTTTTGATATTTTCTGTGTTGTTTAATATTTCCCTATATAATCTTTCACTATTGCCACTTGAGGCTTGAATTTTTTCTTTAATTCCTTAAACTTGAGAAAAACAGCACTTCTTTCCCTTTTGGTTTTCTATTTCCAGCTCTTTGCATATGGCATTATAATATTTGATTTTGTCTTCCCTAGCTGCCCTTTGAAATCTTCTGTTTAGTTCTTTAACTTTGTCATTTCTTCCTTTTACTTTAGCTATTCTTTATTCAAGGGCAAGTTTCAGAGTCTCTTTTGACTCTGAAACTTTTTTTGCTTTTTGTCCTGTCTTTTAAATAACTTTTTGCTTTCCTCATGTCATCTTTGATGTCATGCCACAACTCACCTGATCTTCTGTAATTAGTGTCTAATGCATCAAACTTTTCTTCAGGTGGTCTCTGAACTCAGTTGGGATATACTCAAGGTCATGTGTTGGCTCTGGTACACTTGTTTTAATTTTGTTCAGTTTCAGTTTGTACCTGCATATTAGCAGTTGAGGGTCTGATCTACATTCAGCACTGGGTCTTTTTTTGACTTTTGATATTGAGCTTTTCCATTGTCTCTTTTCACAAATAGAGTCAATTTGGTTCCTGTGTATTATAGCTAGTGAATTTCATGTGTATGTTTGCCATTTATGTTGGTGAAAATATGTATTTGAGATGAAAAAGTTGGTCTGGCAAAATTCTGTCATGTGAATTCCAGCACCATTTCTGTCACCAAGACCATATTTTCCAACTACTGAGCCTTCTTCATTTCTAACTTTTGCATTCCAGTCACCAGTAATTATCAGTACATCCTGCTTCCATGTTTGATCTACTTCAGATTGCAGGAACTGATAAAAACTTGCCTATCTTCATTTGTGGCCTTAGTGGTAGATGTGCAAATTTGAATAATGGTCATATTAATTGGCCTTCCTTATAGGTGTATGGATATTATTCTATCAGTGACAGCATTGTACTTTAGAACAGATCTTCAGATGTCTTTTTTGATGATGAATGCAACCCCATTTCTCTTTAATCTGTCATTCCCTGCATAGTAGACCATGATTATCTGATTCAAAATTGCCCATGCCAATCAATTTTAGTTCACTGATGCCTAGAATGTTGATATTTATGTGCTCACATTTCCCTTTTGAAGATTTCTAATTTTCCTAAATTCTTACTATATTCATTCCAAGTTCCACTTATTAATGGATGCTTACAGTTATTCCTTCTCATTTTGAATTGTGCTATGTCAGCCAATGGAGGTCCTTGGGGCTTTACTTTATTCTCGTCATTAAGGTGGACTCTACTGTGAGGATGGAACTCCTGCCCAGTCATTTTTTGAGTGACATCCAACTTGGGTGACTCATTTTCTGGCACTATATCTGACAGTGTTTCTCTCCTATTCATGAGGCTAATTGGTTCAGGAGTGGCCTGCCAGGTCCTACTCCCTAGTCTGCCTTAGTTTGGAAGCTCAGCTGAAATCTGTCCACCTTGGGTGACCCTACTAGTGTCTGTAATACCAGTAGCATAGCTTTCAGCAACACAACAACAGGCAAGTACCCACAGTACTGCAAAATGACAGACACATGGGAGTTACCAACTATAAGACATGCTGTTAAAGCCAAAAATATTGTTAATACAAATGCTAAGTACTGACCATATTAAATAAAGGCGACAATCTTGAAAATTTAATAATGGTAAATCTAAGTAATTTATAAGTCAGAAGCAAAAAACAACAACAAAAAACATTTAAGCATTGCTATAGTTTGGATCCAGAATGTCCCCAAGGCTCACCTGTTAAAGGGTTAATCCCCAGGTTAGTGCTCTTTGGAAGTATTAGAAACTTTAAGAAGTGTGGTATAGTGAGAAGACTTTAGCTCACTGGAGGCCTGGACCTGAAGGTGATGTGACCCTGTTCTTTCTTCTTCTCTTTTGCCTTCCAAACATGAGATGAGCTATTTTACTCTGCTGCCCACTCTGCCTACACACCCACCATGAGGTGCCCCCACAGGCCCAAAAGCAATGGGGCCAACAAAACCTGTACTGAAACCTCTAACCCTGCCGGCCAAGATAAATTTTTTCTCTTCATAAATTTATTATCTCAGGTGTGTCAAAGCTGATTAAAACAAATGCAATAATCAGTTTAAGACATCCTACCTGATACACTGATGATAAAACATCCTGTCACGGTATTGGTAATCCCACCCACCTATTTTGTGACTCTGAGCAATTGGAATTATAAAACCTACCAAGTCTTTTGCTGCACACTGACTTCAGGTAGACTATTAGAACATTCAATGGACTCCAGGAATGGGCGAAATTTTGTTAATAGATGTTATATTTTAAATAAGCCTTAATAACTTCTGCTATTATTAAAATAATAATCCTTAATTTTTCATGAAAGTAAAAAACTATTTTCACTCATAGGAATTAAAAAATGGACTCATATGTGAGGATTAATTTAATCTCAGAATGGGCTCTTCTTGCAAATTAGAAGGTGGCCAACCATTTGTGAGAATCATTGCACTACAGAGCCAGAATAATCTTCATATCCAACCTTTGTATGTGAACCAAACTGCCTGTAACAGTTCAGAGTTCTCTGGTGGACAGCCAATTCTCCCCTCATTTTTCCCATGCTAAGGTATCTGTCCTTTCTCTTCCTTCCTTTACCATCCTGAGAAAACCTCTATACTAGTTCTTACAGTGAGGAGGAATAGTCCATTCACTTTATGTCTTTCCCACTGTAAGGATCAGCTAACACATGGGTCTAAGGTCTTTAGCACCCAGCAGAATGATAAGGCACATAATCAAAAGTCTTAAAATTTAAATCAATGAATGTCATTCTGTCCGTGTAAATGAAGCCATTAGTCAATTAAAACCTATAGGTTACATCTTCTATGTACTTCTATGAACTTCTATAAAACTTATGCACCTATAAAGAACTTTATATTTATCTCTATTAAACTTAATCCTGTGACTTTGAATCTATTTTAACTTGTCAAGATCTTTTCAAAGCTTAATTCCGACTAGGTTAGGAAAGCAGTAGTCAAAAATAAATAAATAAAAAGCCTAGGCTGATCTATAATCAGTCATTTAGTACATCCATCTATTCTTAGCTTTATCACTTTTCTATACTTTTTCTATCTTCAGTAATTTTGAAAATGATTAATACTCCCCATTTTGAAAGTCATACTTTAATCACAACAAATTTCACACAGAATAAGAAATTATGCATAAGGACAATATGACTGGTATAATTCTCTATTAATCCATTTGTGATCTGGAATGAGAGTAGTTTCTACAAAAACCTCATCTTTATTATCAGTCTTACTCATTGTTGTTGTTGTTAGGTGCCGTCGAGTCTGTATCCGACTCATAGTGACCCTCTGTACAACAGGGGAAACACTATTGTCAGTACTTCTCTGCTGTTCATAGGGTTTTCAATGGCAGATTGATTCTTGGGAGGGGGTTGCCAGGTCCTTCTCCCAAAGTCTTATTCATACATGTTACAAAATATTCAACCACTGTGAATTCAAGAAATAGTAAATGAAAATATAGTAACAAGCTGTGGTAGAAAGAAAACTGTAGTGGATGTTATGGACTGGACCTATGGTCTCAAAATTTATATGTGAAATTCTCTTCAGGGTGATATTATTTGGAGGTGTGGCCTTTAGAAGGTAATTTGGATCAGATAAGGTCATTCCGGGAGAAGGACCACGCAACCCACTCCCAAAAATCAATTCACCTTTGAAAACCCTATGAGAAAACCCAGAGAAGCACTGATAATAGTGTTTCACCTGTTGTATATACAGTAGCTATGAGTTGGATACCAACTTGAGGGCACCTAACAACAACAACAACAATAAGGTCATTCCAGTGGAGCCCTCTTGTTTCCTCTGCTCTGCACTCTGACATGTGAAGATACAAGATAGCATGTACAAACCAGGAGAGAACCCTTCCTGGATTAGCACTCTGATCTTGGACTTTCAGCTTCTAGAACTTGGGAGAAATAAACTTTTGTTGTTCATAAGCCTCTTTGTCAATGGTAATTTATTATAGTAGCCCAAGCTAAGACAATGGGAATTAAGGATCAGATTTTTGGTTTGAGTTTTGCGTTTTGTTTTGTTTTGCTTTTTGTTTTTTGGGATTTTGTTCTTGTTGTTGTTGTTTAGTTTGGGTTTGTTTTTTTATTTCTCTTTTTGTTTTTGTTTTTTGGTTTTGTGGGGATTTTTGTTTTTTGTTTGTTGTTTTGTTTTGATTTTATTTTGGAGTACTGGGGGGATATGCTACCACCAAGCTCCATCCCCAGCCACTTTTTAATTTTTTATTTTAAGACAGGGTCTTGATAATTTGTGCAGGCTGCCTCTGGCCTCAAACTTGCAATTCTTCTGCCTCAGCCTTGTGAGTTGCTGGGATTATATATGCACCACTGATTGTCACCTGGTAAAATCCAAGTTTTAATCTTAGTTTGACACTGGTTAAAATAATTATGCTCTCAATTTCTCTAACATGAATAGTTAAAAGTAATGATATTTAAGATTCCTCTCAATGGTAATAATGTAAGTACTTATTCTAAAAGGTGACTGTGAAGGACAAATAAACTTATGTATCTAATATATGGCCTGCAGGTGTACCACTGTGGCATCCAATCACATCAGATCTCAGAAGCTAAACAGGGTTGGGCCGGGTTAGTACTTGGATGGGAGATCACCTGGGACCACCAGGTGCTATAGGCTTGGGAGAAGGACCCGGCAACCCAGTGCCAAAAAACAATTAGCCATTGAAAACCCTATGAATAGCAGAGAAACATTGACAATAGTGTTTCATCTGTTGCACATAGGGTCTCTATGAGCCGGATACCAACTCAATGGCACATAACAACAACATATAAAACATATTGAAAACTTTCACAAAGCATTATCAATGTAAATTTTATATACAGAAATATGTGTTAATCTACTCAAAGTAGTATCTACATTTGTTATGCCTAAGTAAAAGAACTTTTCCTTGATCCTATAGCATTATTTTCACCTGGCACATTTAAAGGAATAGTATTTGGATACAGGTTCTTTAGTAGAGTGGCTGAGATCTACTACACGTGTATGTAATAAAGTTGTTTCAGCACTTAAAATAAAAAGAGCCTGTCTCTTATGCAGATATTCCCCAAAAGAAGTGTGTCCATTTTGGAGGTAATACCCAAAAGAAACCTTAGAACAAGACTTGAGAGTCAGAGTACACAGAGTATAGAAAGGCATGAGAGCCCCTGAAGAATTGGAGACCAGAAGCCCAAGGCTTCAGGAGATGATTCTTTTGTGAAGGCAACCTTTCCCCAAACTTCCTTATATCCTGGTCCCTAATCATGCCTCTTCTACATTAAATCTTAATCATAATGACATAAACATTTTACATTTTTAATCTCATATTCTTTTATTACTTCAAGCTTTATTTTAACACTATATTTCCTTATATGACCTTCAGGTTTTATTTTTTAAGTTTCACATTGTTATTCTTTTAAATTTTGATTCTTTATTTTCTGGAACTATCATCTTATTCTGTTTTTCCTATTGTTCTCATTTATAGCTATCATCTTAAATATATTTATACCTATCATGTGGAATGTTTTAAATAGTTTAAAATTTAAAATTTCTACTCTTAATAGGTATTTGAGTCTTTACCTTCTTTTCCTTGTCACTATTTTATTCCATTTATTGTTTTTTATCCCTTGTCTTTGTTTGTAACAGACACCATAAAGCAGGCCCAGAAAAGGACTAACATTTTTAAAAAGTCATTATAAACCAAAAAGGATGATAGCCTTCCTCGTTGAAACTGCTACTTCTCATGCTGCTCTGGTTTCCAACAGATTCTTTAGCCCAGTCCTGGATACCTCTCCAGAGAATCTTACTCATTCAGAGAAAGTGCTGACCCACAGAGTAATTCTGTCTAGCAGGGCCTAGGGCTTATTTTGGAAATGATATCTGGACTTGCTCAAATAGTGCCACTTGTTAACTTTCACTATTCAGACTTTATATTAGCTACCATGTGTATTTTAAGTTTTATAACACCAAAATATGTGACAATGTTGTTGTTAGGTGACAACAGATGTTAGGAAAAACATACACACACCTCAAAAAATAAAACAAAACAAAAATCTTATTTTGGTAAAGATTCAAATACCTATTAAGAATAGAAATTTTAAATTTTAAACCATTTGAAACATTCCAAGTTAGCTGTAAGTAATAAAACATTCCAAGTTAGCTATAAATACATTTAAGACGATAGCTATAAATGAGAACAATAGGAAAAACAGAATAAGACTACAGTTCCAGAAAATAAAGAATAAAAAATTAAAAGAATAACAACATGAAACTTAAAAAGTAAAACCTGAAGGTTATATGCAGAAATATAGTGTCAAAATGCTACAATCAAAAGAGTTTGATATTAGCTTGGTTCCATTCATCAAAGTCATTTAAGATTCTTTCATGAAAAAGGCAGAGTATAACTGAATAAATAGTTCATTCACTAATTTACCCATTTGTTCTAAAAATAGTTGTTTAATTTCTACCATATACCAAATGCCATGTTAGGTGCTGTGTTCAAGTTGACAAGGAACAAACGTCCCTCCCCACATAGAGTTTACATTTCATTTGAGACATGGAAGCAGGCAAAAAGAAAAAAATCAATAATTATGATAAATGTCTCATTATGAACTAGGAGAAGAAATAGGTGTTATGAAAACCCATAGCAATAGATATGGTTTGGTGAGGGAAGACTTCCAGAAGGAAGACACATTGGAATTAGGATGTGAGAGATGAACAGAGAGGCAGAATGGAAAAATCAACAGCCAACACTCCTGGCAAAGACTGAAAACTCTCCCAGGGCTGTTAGGCAAAAAGAAGGTGATGCTTTGAAAGAAATGAACAGATGCCAGGATGGCGGCTGAAGAGCTGGGGAAGAAAAGGCAAGAGAAGAGGCAGGAAAAGAGCAATGCATTGTACAACTCTGAATGCCACGTTAAGGATTCTGGTCATCACCCTAGGAGAAATGAAGAGTCGTTATAACCAGAGGAATGACATGAAAATTAGTATTTTATAAATGTCATTCGGACTGCTATGTTAGAGAACCTACTGGAGAAGTATAAATGACTCCATAAAAAGTGATTCATTCATTCACATATATGCTTGCACTCTAGTAGGCACTGATACAGCAATCTTAATCTCTCTCTCTCTCTCTCCCCCTCTCTCTCCCCCCCAACATACATACATACACACACAAAAGGGATGAAACAGGCAAACCTGCATACCAGAAGTATGATCTTAGATATATTTTAGAAAAATCTCTTCAGTAGGCCAAGCAAGAGCTAAGAATGCCTACGAGTATGACAAAGACATTGAAGATTGAGAAAAGTTAATTGACTAAAGTAATAATGATGAAGTTAAATTGAAGAATAGTACCGAATGATTAAAAAGCAAAAACAAAAAACAAACAACTGTTTAAGTTACATTCTTTTCTGTTTCAAACAAAGGTTGGCACATTTTCAATCATTTAAGGTTGTTCTTGTTAGGTGCTGTAGAGTCAAGTCCGACAAATAGCGACCCAATGTACAGCAGATCGAAACACTTCCCATTCTGTGCCAGGCAAACAATCTTATTTATGCTTAAGCCCATTGTTGCAGACACTGTGTCAATCCATCTGGTGGAGGGTTTTCCTCTTTTGCGTTGACCTGCCACTCTCCCAAACATGATGTCCTTCTCCAGGGATTGATCTCTCCTGACTACATGTCCGAAATATGTAAGACGCGGTTTGGCCATTCTTGCTTCCAAGCAGCACTCTGGTTGCACTTCTTCTAGGACAGATTTGTTGGTTCTTTTGGCAGTCCATGGTATATTCAATAGACATCTCCAGCACCACAATTCAAAAGCATCAATTCTTTTCCTGTCTCTCTTGTTCAATGTCCAGATTTCACAACCATATGATGCTACTGAAAATACCATGGCATGAGTCAGACGCACCTTCGTCTTCAATGTGACATCTTTGCTTTTCAATACTCTAAAGAGATCTTTTGCCACAGCTTTTCCTAGAGCAATACGTCTTTTGATTTCTTGACTGCTACTTCCACGGGTGTTGACTATAGAGCCAGGCAAAGCAAAATCTTGGACAACCTCAAGCTTTTCTCCATTTATTGTGAACTTGCGAGCTGACGCAGTCATAAGGATTTTTGTTTTGTTGATGTTTAGTGGTAACCCATATTGAAGGCTATGATCTTTGATCTTCATCAGTAAATGTTTTAAATCCT
>VMDO01024665.1:0-27500 GCA_007922755.1 Pedetes capensis | reverse complement strand
GGTGTTCCCAGGTGGTCTCCCATCCAAGTACTAAGCAGGCCTGACGCTGCTTAGTTCCTGAGATCTGACAGGATGCCACAGTGGTATGGCTGTAAGCCTATATAGTGTATAGTTAATGCACACACACACACACACACACACACACACACACACACACACCCCAGAGCAACATGATGAAAAATGTTTTTCATCTCTAACAAAGAAGAAAAGAATGCCAGTTTATATATGTATCAAATAGTAGTCCTCTCTTGTAAGATTTCTAACAAGGGTGTTAAATGTATCTCCAAAAAGTGGATATAGTTCAATACTTACAGCTCACCTCTTTTAACATTTTTGAAAATATATTCAATAATAAGAAAATAATGGAATTTAAAGTCATTGGGAATTTAGCCTTTTCACATGATTAAAATTACTCACAGTATTTTTTAAAAAGGAGTAAAAGGGAAAACTAATAAATACAAAAAGTATGAAAAAAGCCTAGTGTTAACAATGTAAATTAGTTTGGGTTGCACATTAGTAGGAAAACTTGGAAAGCTTGATTGTTTAATGTCTCAATGTAGGTGATCATTGTGTAGCTATTTTAAGGTACCAAATGAGGATAATGCTTAGTAATAAAATCTTAAACATGATTATTTCTATGTAAATCAGTTTAAATTAGAATGAACAATACATAGAAATATGAATTGCAATATTTTTTCCTCCATAAATCATGGATAACTTTTAATGTTTAATGTTAATTAATCTCAGGTGACACCTGAGATTAAAAGTACACAAGGAATGAAATATGCTCAAAGATTTCTGTTAATATGAAGGGTAACACAATGTCCTTACTTCACAGTCACTAAAATTTTTTTAAAACTCTTTTCTTCATTCATTTAGCAAAAAGTATGTTTCAAACTTATTGATAAAAGTAATTATAAAACTTATTATATTCTTCCACAACCCCAAAAGCCCAAAAGGTAGTTTTTTTGAGATATTTCCTTTTCTATAGTGATGCAAGATATAGATTATGTAAAATAAGAGAAGATAAAAAATATGTATTAAATGAAATAAGTGAGAAAGCAATGGGATTATATCACTAGTATTTAAAACACTATATTCTGAACTTTTTTCACAAAGGACATAAAAACAAAAGGGTAATATCTATGGTCACATGATATTTTATAAAATGAAAACTTGTAGCTGGATAAATCCAAGACCATACCAATTTCCATCTACATGCTGAACAGAAGAGTAATAGCTGGACAGTGCAATGCACCCATGAGTCATCCACATCTATTACACAGTTCAAACTAGCTTCCAGGCTGTGAGGTAGGGAGCGTCCAAATGGCAGGAAATTTTGGAAATTGGATTTGTTGAGGATTGAATCTTATTTTAGGTACCAATAAATTCATGGATGAATATTCCAGACTAAAACAATGATTTTGTTGATTATGATGATGATGGTAGTGCATGAATTCATAGAAAATGTGGGTCAGAGAAAAAACTCTTGTACAAAAAAAATAACCTGAACTAAGGCTATTATTTGTAAGTATTTGATGAGAGTTTTTGTCACTTCAGTAGAACCTATGATTCACTATAAGGAACTAAGATATTATGTGATTCACAATGAGTCAGAGAGAAACCATTCAGAATAATTGACAATGATTTGACAGTTTTGAAAAATATTATTTACATTTGGAATTGATGCAACAAAGATTGTGCATTGTCCTATAATAAATTCCATGAATTTGCCTATAAGATTGTTTCAACTTATAAGTAGATTCTGTGTACAACATATTATTAAATCAGCTTTATGGTGTCTTACTATCATATGCCAAGCTATGAGCCAGAATTGCATGTCTATAGTAGTAACCATTTTGAATACCATTTAGGATGCAGGTCATTCACAATAGAGCAATATCTATCACATTTGTTAAATGAAATTAAATACTGAGCCAGATTTGGAGGTGCAATCCTATAATCCCAGGACCTCAGGAAACAGAGCCTGGAAGATTGCAAGTTTAAGACCAGAGGCAGCCTGCATAACTCAATGAGACCCTGTCTCAAAATAAAAAAAAATTAAATAAGTAAATAAGATAAAATAAATAAATAAAATAAATAAATAAAATAAAATATGAGCTGGTGGTGCAGCTCATTGGTAGAGTGTTTGCAAAGTATGCATGAAATCCTAGGTTCAGCCCTATGGTCCAAAAATAAAATTAAATGTTAATTCTGCAGTATTTTCCTAGAAATAACAATTTTCAATCATCTGTTTTAAAAAGCTATACAAATGATTTTAAAAGTTTTCACCACAAAGAAATGATAAATGATTGGGGAGATAGATATATGTACCCTGATTTAAACATTACACAATTTATACATACATTTAAATATTACATAGTATTCCATGAATAGGTTCAATTTTCATGTATTAATCAATCAGTTAAAAAGTAAATAATACCAAATTTTTAAAAAGTATAATTCTAGATATAGCTTTTATGTATAAAAGAAAATCATTACTTTGTTGTCTCAAAACTTGTCATCTAATAAGAAGAGCATACTTTGTTTTAACCCACTGTTTTTGAATCTTTAATATTTTCTCACACACATAAGTACAGGGACACACACAATTTAAACAGAGAAATGAAATGAAAATATGTCCTGGACTCTCTATCTGTACAAACCCAAACATGATTATAAAGTTAGAAGACTTAACCACTAAGCTTTCATCTCATCTTTACTCTTGTTATTATTCAAATTAGTGAATAAATCTTGAAGATTTTATGTGAACTCTTGGACAATATTCTCAAATTATGTTGATTTCATCTGTATAGTTTCATATATATTCTGAGAGGAAATAATAATTTGTGTTAAGCTTTGTTACTTAAGTCACTTGGGATATTAATACATCAGTGAAATACAGAAAAAATATATTAATGTACTTGATTAAGGTTTATTAAATTATTGTGACTTGCCATAAAAATTAAAAGTAAAATATATAACCTAAAAAATAGGTTAAATTCTGGAAAGTGAAAGTTTAAAGAATTTAAAAAATGATGTGAACACATAACTCACACAAAATATAAGGTCTTTTGTGAAAAAATCATTTACATTTATTTTGGTCTTCCGTTATTGTCATTCAAGACTTCAAACCTATGAAATATTGGGGTCAGGTTCATGTGCAGATTCAATGTATTAAAATGTAGACAGTTCAGGTTTGGTTCAGGTTTGCATTTAAAATTTTAATCCCACATGTAGATAGATGAATATTTTTTCAATTTGTTTCAGTTTTTATCTGTAATAAAATAGCTAATGATACAAAAACCAAACTGAAAAACACTTTTAAAAGCTGAACAAAACCCCATTGTTTCATGGGGCTTGGGTTCGGGAGGAATATTTAAAATGTTTGAACTGGAACACGTTCAGGTTTCAGTTCAGGTTTGGGTTGAAGTCCTGTTGTCTACACAATGTATTTAAATGTGAATTTGAATCCTCTAAATTTTGACATTATTGAACCTGCATTCCATCTTGACCCCAATTTTTTGCTTATTTGAAGCCCTACTGTCATTGCCTGGTATACTTCAAATGTACTAATAGATTTTAATTCATTATTTTATGTTGCATGAAACCTGTTATAATAAGAGTTCAATGCAAAATATAATTTCCTTTGACTATCTACTCAGTGTACTACATCATACATTTTAAATTCTTGAAAAGTATAACCTTAGAAAGTGTCTATGTCTGACAGGCAGATTTTTGTACCCTTAAATTTGTATTCTACAGTTCACATTATATTAAGAACAAAAAAGTTCTCTCAAATGAGCTACATTAAGTTCTTGTTTTGAACCAGAACATGGAGAAGTACTAGTTTTTGTTTGCTTGTTTTGTTTTGTTTTACTATCTTCCTAATTAACCTTATATCAAGATATCTGGTCACAACTTTCTCTACCCAAATAAGTTTTGCAAATGTAACAGGTTAAAATAATGACAACAGAATACAAATATAGTTTATAGTGTTAGAAACCAATTGGGATGATTTATATGTCAAAGCAGCTGGGTAAAGCAGTCCAATGTTAAAGTACTAATAGGGTGGAAGGCAGGGCAATCATGTCCTGTGTTGCTTTATAGAATGAATTGTTGTTCAACACTGAATCTTTGCAATGCACAGTGAAGGATGCTGACACAATCAATAATTCCCTCTTGGAAAAAAGTTCAAAGATTCAATGTGAATAACATTATCCTATTTTCTCAAAAGCCCTTTCCTGCATGGAATAATATGGCTTCAGACAAGGAATCCAACTGAGTTGTGGCATAAAAAAAGATTACAAAGATTCAGCAGATCATCAGGAAACACTAAAAGAAAGCATCCATTTTTTGCAACTAGCTTGATTAAACCTAATAATGATCTAAGATAAAATTAAGATAACTACCTTATTATCAATATCTCCCATAAGACTTTGCTTTTCTATTTGTCCAAGGTAAACAAATACCTGATATTTTTTCTGGGAAGCTTCTGTTCTCAAATATATTATGGACATGAGATTTTATTTATTCTTGATTGATTCCTAAAGCATCAATCATGAAAACGGGAACGACTCTCTCCTGTGCTTTTGGTGAAAAGTCTCTATGACTTTGTTCCCAGTCCCCACCCCCATGTTTTACAAAAACTAAGGAGGCTTAACTTTTATTTCTCACTTTGTTAAAAATGACTAACAAATAAAAGGCATCTGCTAATATGGTAGTTCCTTTTGGTTTATTCAATAAGAAACTTTTCTGTCTGGCTAATATTTAATAAAATAAGCAAATGTTATTATCTGATTATTTTAGAATACTTTGTTCTTTGATTGAACAATATTTTGTTTCTTGATTCATTTGAAAAGAAACAGGTGGTATGTGTAAATAGGAAATAGTAATTTACTTCTTAGGTAAAGATGACACATTAAGATTTTGTTTATATAATCATACTATATATTCCTTATATTCTAGATCTTAATGACATTTCTTTCTTCCTTTACATACTATAATATATATATGAAAAGAAATTGGACACATTTACAGTACTTGATTTCAAGCCAAAGGATTTTTGGCAGCATCTACAATTGTACTGATAACCCCATTAACTGAGCCATTGCTTTTGATCATTATGAAGATATTACCATAAAAATCCAGCCAACACTTGAGATAGGAGATGAGCCATAGAGCCTTGAATAATAAGGAAACTAAATTCTCATCACTGGAAGTGACCTAATTATATTCCACTATAAATAACATCTTTTAGAGCAACACCTGGTAGCAATATAGATATTATACAGCTTTTTTCCAGATAGCCTTTTTCATTTTGTCAAAAGGATTACTTTTTCCCACATGGTTGCCAGACCAAATGGTGCTTAGTTGGTATCTCATGCAACTTGGAAATAAATTGAATTTTCACAGACATTAGAAAGCTAAAATGAGTTGATGGCATGTTAGGATAATACACGTGGACTAGAAAGCACGGAGGTTTATTCTAAGAGATGCCATCACTGATCTTATATACTGAATTCTCTCCAACTTATGAAAACATCTAAGCACCATTCTGAATAGATCTTCAAAGTAGTCAATTTCTATTTGTACATAATTGTCTTTCCTTAAAACCATAGAATAATTCTCTTTAATTAAACATGGTACCAAACAGATAATGCCAATCAACAGTTCCTGGAAAAGTTCAAATTTTATAGATGTCTGGTATTTATGAATGATCCCTATTTTTTTACTTGAACTGAGAATTACTAACATAAATAATTTTTAGAGGAGATAATAACTAATACCTGTGCATGTTTCTTCAAAGAATGTATAGAGCATGTTGTATATGTAAACTTCAAATGGTGATTTTACTTACAAAATGAAAGTGTATACTTAGAGAATAAAATTTAGTTTTCAAAAATATGTGTAAACATTTATAATTAGGGATAAATATATGTGTATGACTCAGATACAACTCCAGTGCACCTCACAACAGACAACAATATGTGTATTTGTAGCTATGATAAAAAGAGGATTTAAATGAGAATTAGAATTATTGTGAAGTCATTATATATGATTTGAGATCTTTGTTATAGTTAAATTTCAACAGTTGTGTTTTTAAACCTCTTTTTTCCTTTTTTAAGCCTCCACTTCTATGCAAGTTATAGATGTCTAAATCATTTAGAATTGAAATGACTTTGAATTTATCAAATGACATTAATTTTGAGAAGGACAAATATTTGAGAAGGAAGGCAAAACCCTCACTAAAAGGAAAATTCAAAATCAGATCAAAATATAGAATTCATTTCTTAATTTAGTCAAGACATAATTAGTATACCAAGTCTTTTTTTATCTAACAATTCAAATATAATAAGGTATGAATACTGTCACATTGAACCTTACTGTCTATATCAGAGCTCACAACCATCCCTGTAGTGTACACCTGTCTCTCATCTTGACAAGCCTGCAGACATTCAGCATGTAGAAAACTGGCCTTCATTACATGATATGTTTGTTCAAGAATATATGTACATAATATCACAATAAAGATAACAATTTTCCCTGTATTGGGTAGTTTTGTAGGTTGATCCAGGAAGAACTAGATACATTCCAAAATATAGGGTATGGAATATCCAAAATATCTTATTTTTTGAGGAAATAAGCTGATATCAAAATGATAATAAACTTTGACTTGTATAAGGATTACTTATAACCATTACATAAAACTATGAATCCTTCATTCCTCTGTTTTCCTTCCTTTCTTCCTTCCTTCCTTCCTTCCTTCCTTCCTTCCTTCCTTCCTTCTTTCCTCCCGTCTTTTCTTTCTTTCTGTCTTGTCTTTCTGTCTTTCTGTCTTTCTTTCCCTTTCTTTTGCATTACTAGAATATTGAACCCAGGGTCTCACACATGCTAGGCAAGTACACAGCCACTGAGCTGCAACCTAGCACTTTTTTTAATTTTTATTTTCAGACAAGATATTATTAAGCTGTGCATGATGCCTCTGAAACTTCATATTCTCCTCTCTACATCTGCTGAGTTGCTGGGATTGTAGGCATGTGGAATAACACCTAGCAAACTATGAGTTTTTTTCAAGAGATAATCAGAAATGATTAGACATGATTTTTTTTCCCATAAATTTGACAAAGAAAAAGGTCTGACCTGACGTTACACAATGTTTTCAACTAATAGAGATAAATATCACTGATTATGGATTAAGATATTCAAAATACACAGAAACAATCACTCTGACACTGGACAGAGGAATGAAAATTTATCACAAGTTCTTATACTAGTTTTATGTTGTTTCTCTTGTTAGGTGGGAGTTGTGTCCAACTCATAGCATCCCTACTTACAACAGTTGAAACACTTACCAACACCATGCTATGCTGGGCAATATACCAGTACTTCTCTGCTATTCATAGAGTTTTCAACTGCTGATTGTTTTGGGAGTGGGCCATGTCCTTCTCCCATGCCTACAGCACATGGTGTTCCCAGGCAGCCTCCAATCCAAGAACTAACCAGACCCAACCCTGCTTAGCTTCCAAGATCAGACAGGATCAGATATCAAGGTGATATGGCTACAGGCATAATAGCTTTAGATAAGTATGAAAATATACACAAAAACTTAAATATCTCTGTACATTAATGACCAATGTAGTATTATACCTAGAACATGACGGTAACAAGTAGTGTTGAAATTTATGAGTATAGTCACCTACTTAATCTGTCATGTATTTGTTTTTCTAAAATTCTAAGGAATATATGTGGGAAAAATTGCAAATAAATTTGAATTTTTTTCAACTTTTCTTAGAAAAGCGGCAATGCATTCTGATTTGCACTTTATATATAGAAAGCTTAAATAAAATCTTGCAATAACCTCTGAGAATGCTTCCTCGGGAGGCTGAAGTAATCCAACATCAAGAAGAGCACCAGTAGCAAGAAGAATAAACTTATTATATTTTCATGAAATAACTAAAATGTTGAATCAGAAACAGCTGTTTAAATTTTCACAGATTTTAAAAGATGGATACAGCTCTATGACAAAAACAGAACAAAACAAAACAAACAGTATTCCAGTGCTTAACATCTTATAAGAGGGAAAACGAACAAACAAAAGACAAAGAAATAAACCAAGAAATATTTTACAAATTTTGAATGCTTGAAAAAGTCAAAGGAAAGCATGCTCTTAACTATAACAGGAGGGTGGGTAATAAATAGGCTTCCAAAATTTCTCCTATAAATATCTTGCTTTCTCTAAGTTTAAGATAATTTATGTTGTTGTTGTTGTTGTTAGGTGCCGTGGAGTAGGTATCCAACTCATAGCGACCCTCTGTACAATAGAGGAAACACTATTGTCAGTGCTTCTCTGCTGTTCATAGGGTTTTCAATGGCAGATTGATTTTTGGGAGGGGGTTGCCAGGTCCTTCTCCCAAAAGATAATTTATATCATATAAATAACCAGTTTATCATAATAAAAGAGAACAATTAATAAAACTGATATACAAGGAGAACACCTTCATGAATGCAATGAAATACTATCATGCTTTGGACATCCAAGAACTAGCATTTGAAACTAATCTTCAAGAATGGCAAAAATCAATGTCCAGAGTGAAAAATGAGGTTAGCAAGTTAAGTAACAGAAATCTAAACATGGAGTTGAAATTATAAAATGTAAAATAATACAATTACAGGAATAACTCAATTTAGATGCAAAAGAATCTGCCTAGAAAATAATCCCACAAAAAGACATGCAAGTAGAAGAGAGGAATTTGGCAGGGGTGTGGGAGGAGGGGAGGAGGTGCACAAGAGGGTAAGGGGGAACTTATCTGTGCAATGTACAAAGAAATGCATACATGGAAATGTCACAATGAAATGCATGTCAGAATGAAATACATTAAATTGTACAATAAAAATTTCCAATAAAAAAAAGAATCTGTCTAAGGTGTTAACAGTTGAATCAACTAAGGTATTGAAATACAAATTGAAAAGTAAAAATAAAAGGACATATTTCTAAGAATAAATGCAAAAAACTGAATAAATATCTTATCACATTGTAAGGATATCTAAAGTCTAGTGTGAGCTGGTAAAAAACTAAAATAAGAAAATCAAAGTCTTGATTAAACTAAGAAAAATATCAAGCAAGGAATATGCTGACTGATCATAGCAGTAGTACCATGCAGATAGTAGAAAATGGAAGGAGAAAGTGTCACCTCCAATTTTGCTGTTTTTATTTAGTATCTTCTCAAGGAAGATCCTCACTCTAAAATAATTCAAAGTGGTACTATTCATGGAAACAAGTCTAAGTTATGTAAATAGATTATAAAATGAATGAATAAATTATAGAATTAATTTAGTACATTGGGATTAACATGTCTCATCAGTGAAACACTTATGTATTGAACTCAGTATAAAGATTTGCCAAACCATTGTTGGTAGCGTCATAAGAAATGCCACACCAAAAAAGGTGACAACAAAATTAAACACAAGGAAATTTTCCAATTTTCATTGGTAGAATAAGATGAATTTCACAAAACCAGAAATTAAATGTCTATTTTAAAGAAGATTTTGCTTTATTTGGTTTTACAATCAACACCTGTGGAAGCAGCAGCTATGAAATCAAAAGATGCATTGTGCTGGGAAAAGTGTTTGCAAAGACCTCTTTAAAGTGTTGAAAAGTAAAGATATCACATGAAGACAAACGTGCACCTTACTCATCTCATGGTATTTTCAGCTGCATAATATGGTTGTGAAAAGTGGACATTGAATAAGGGAGAAATGAGAACTAATATTTTTGAGTTATGGTGCTGGAGATGAGTATTGAATAAACCATGGATTGCCAAAAGAACCAATAGATTTGTACAGGAAGTATAACCAGAGTGCTCCTTGGAAGCAAAGATGGCTAGACTGCATCTTATGTATTTTGCACATGTAGTCAGGAGAAACCAGTCCCTGGAGAAGGACATCATATTTGGGAAAGTGGCAGGTCAACACAAAAAAGGAAAACCCTCAACTAGATGGGTTGACATGGTATCTGCAACAATGGGCTTAAACTTCAATAAGACCATGCCTTACACAGAATGGGTGTGTTTAATTCTGTTGTACACAGGGTCTCCATGAGTTGGACCAAACTTGAGGGTACCTAACAACAGAAAGGCATCTGATACAGTTCTCATCAGACTAAATGCATGGATTTGGCAGGATGCATACCTGTGTCATGTCGTGTGTCTGCAAGAGAATGTATTTCTTACTCCAGTTGTTTATTAGCAGTTGGCAAAAATGTTCCAATTATTTTTCATTTTGCAAATCAAAGATCATTTCCAGTTTATTAAAGTGTCTACAGTCCTTGGCTGGTGGTCCCTTTATTTTATCTGCAAAGTAAGCAACAGTAAGTTCAAATCTTTTTATTCTTGTTATCTCTGATTTACCCTTATATATACAACTTTTATAGATTGATGTAGGTAGAATTTATTCACATGGATAATCCAGGAGGATTTTTCAGTCCCAAGGTTTTTAACCTTGATCACACTTGCGAAGTCTCTTTATCCATGTAACTTAATATACTCACATAGTTTTTTTGGATTAAAGGGTGGGTATATTACAACATCTATATTTCTACCTATAACATTTTTCCTTTTGTCCAAGATTATTGTCTGTCTCACATGCAAAATCTATTCAGCCCATCATAACATGGCCAAAACTTTCAACACATTACAGCATCTGCTCAATGTTTTTATAAATGCCATCACCTTGAAAATCTCAAATCTCATCAACAAAATCATTTAAACTTGATGTAGCTGAATCTCTGGGTATAGTACTTTCTAGTAAAAAAATTTCTCTCCATCTGCCACAGAAGTTATTATTTCCTATAAAACTTAAGAACCAACTTAAGAACTTAAGTATCTGATTTCAAATACAATTATAGTACAGTCAATGAGTAACAAAAATAAAAGGGGAAAAAAAGATTTTAAAAGTCATATGTCCCTAGCAATTTTGAAATCTAGCTGAACCACTTTTCCTTAGTTTTCAGTGGTAACAAGGATTTCTCTGTAGCATGATGCACTGCTCTAAAGATTCAAAGGTCTGACTTGAATCATCATTTCTTTGTCATAAAAGGGTAATAGCTGTTTGCTCCCAACTTTATTGATCAGTTTCCTGTAAGCAGAATTTTGTTTCTACCAGCCTCTCTTCATTTTGTTCTCCAACCTTTGGATTTCAAGCTGGCAAATTTCCTTTAAGTGTAAATTTCTCAAGAATGTTGTGTGTTTCCTGTGTTTGTCAGAGATTCACTATATTAGGACAGAGGCTAGTCCATATATATTTTCTAGATCATTCAAGTTTTATTTTTCATAGTTGCTAAATGACTGAAAAAATGATCTATCACCATGTTTGTTATTATTAGCTGCAATAATCATTTTAAAAATGGTATGAAAAAGTAGTGATGGACAACTTTAAAGCATATTCTCCTTGTATGTAGAAGCCAAAGACAGATCATGACTTTCAAATTTGTAAATGCAAACAACTTAGGAATTTTAATTTGCTGTAAGTTCAATACATATGCTTTTTGTTTACTAACTAAAACTTCATTGGTAGATGTGTAACATCAAGACCAATAAAAGTGGCACTGCTACTTATCTATACTAATGAAATCCTAACTGCCCATTAATATGTGGCATATCATACATATTACCAGTAAGCAGCCCTAACAGTGGTTTGCTCCCCAATACACACAACTACCTAAAATAAACCCATATTTCCCACTGAGTCAAATATAAATACAAAGCAAACTAACCTGTACAGATATGCTATCACCTAAAGGACACAGAAGAATCCAAAGTCTAATTATAATGTAATTAGTGTGTCTAAAGTAACAATAGTTTAATCATAAATGCAATTATTTAGTATAGAAGCAAAACAATAACAAAACAGAAGAGCAGTGGCTCATGGAGGCCTGCAGCACCTCTGCAAGGCCCAGGTGAGTAACAATGTCCCCTGTGGGGTTTAGTCAATTTCTCAGACCGTTGGCATTCTATTGTTAAAACTAACAAGTTATATTAGAGTCAATCCATCAAATACGCAAGTTTGTCTATTTCCCTTACTCATAAATGCATATTCCCTTAGACCTCTACACAATGTTTTGTGGGGGGAAACTTATTGTCTGTTTTCATTTGGTTCTTCTTGTTAGTTTTTCATTTATTTTCATTTATTTGTTTTTGCCCAGTTTGAATACATAGATAGTATTATTTGCAAGCCCCTACATGTCTGTCACCTTGTCATGCTGAGGGGCTTGCATGTGGCTGTGATGCTGAAAGTTATGTCACAGTAGTTCAGACACCAGTAGGGCTACTCATGGTGTACAGGATTCAGTTGAACTTCCTTTAAGACAGACTAGGGAGAAGGACCTAGCAGCCTAGTCAGAAAACAACTAGCTATTGAAAGTGCTATGAATATCAAAGCACTGTAAAATATATCACCAGAAAATGAGTCCCCCCCAGATTGCAAGGCACTCAAAAGACAACTGGGGAAGAGAGGCCTCCCCAAAGTGTATTGTTGTTAGGTGTTACAGGTCCAAAGTACAGTAGACTTTAATTATTGGAATGGAGTAAAGCCCCTACTACCTCCTTTTGTTGATGTGGCATGACTCAAAAGGGGACAAAACATAGTGACTGCAATAATGGTCTCAAACATAAAAAGATTGTGTTCATGGGATAGAGTTGAGTAGTGTTTCCTCTTACTGTACTTAGGATTGTTATGACTTGGATCTGACTTGACAGTGCCTAATAAAACCATTACTTCTAATAATTCTAAAAATCATAGTGTAGTCTGGGTGGCAATTTTATTTTTAAGGCAAATGAATTCATTTCAATTTGGTCCCCTCTTTCGTGTAATTGCTATAATCAGTCAATACTGGACATCGACAGTGAAAAACCCCTGGGTTTCATGGACAAAATGTCATCCTTAGAGTAAGGTCCTATTTTAAGAAACCAGAAGTTATGTCAAATATGGAAAAAAATTACTAATGAAACCAAATAATCAAGAGAGAAACAATTGCCAGGCACTTGGGAGATGGAGGAAAGAGGATTGCTAGTCTGAGGCAGTCTGGGGTATCTAGTGAAACTACGTCTCAATAAATAGGTAAATAAATAAATAAATATAGTAAAGAGAAAAAAAGAAAGAAACAACTATGAGATGAAAAAAGTAACATCTTTTTCTATCCTCAACTGCTTAGGAGAGTTTATAGATAATAAGAATTGTTCTTTTTGGCATTTTTTGTAGTTGTTTAAAATTATTAAGAAAAAATAGATTAAATAATCAAAGAAAGAACTTCTATTTAGTCTACCAATAATAAGTATTATCTAGAAAAGACTCTCATCTTTGAACGTCTCCAGGTGTGTGCGTGTGTGTGTGTGTGTGTGTGTGTGTGTGTGTGTATGGCACACACTCGATGGCACTAATAGAAATAAGCCAGGCATGGAAAGGCAATTGTCACACATTCATTCTCTTGCTCTTGCTCTCTCCCTCTCTCACTTTCTCACTCTACTTCTCCATCTTTCTTTTTTTTTCCTTTTCTTTTCTTTTCTTTTCTTTTCTTTCTTTCTCTCGCTCTCTTTCTTTTTTTCTTTCTTTTGTTCTAACAGTTGTGGGGAGCTAAACCCAGGCTTTCACACTTACTTTGCAATTCTCTACCAATAAACTGCACTTGCAGCCCCCTTTTTTATTTTTTACCTTGAGACAGGGTCTCACTATATTACACAGGCTGTCTCTGGATTCAAAAGCTCAACCGTCCTGCCTGGGAGGCCGTCGGAATCACTTAGAATACAGGCACATACCTCCACACAGAGCACATTATCTTTTACCATACCACTGTGGTGTCCAGTCCCTCAGAAATCAGCTGAGCAGGGTTGGGCCTGGTTAGTCCTTGGATGGGAGTCAGCCTGTGAACACCAAATGCTGTAGGCTTGGGAGAAAACCCAACAACCCACTCCCCCAAAATAATCAGCCACTGAAAGCCCTACAAATACCAGAGAAGAACTAACAATATTGTTTGGCCTATTGTACATAGGGTTGCTATGTGTATGACACCGGACTCTCTAGCACCTAACAACAACAACAGGAGCAAAGAAAATTGAACAGAAAGTAGAATATTGGTTAGTGGATATTAGAAAGATTATGAGTGGGGCAAAGTTGGTAAAAATGTTGAATTTGATCAGTTATACTGTAAGCATGTATGGAAATATGGTAAACCCCGCTGATACATACAATTCATACGTGCTAACAAAATAAAATAAAATAAAAAGTAAAATAAAATAGTAACAATGGAAAAATAATAAATAGTAAATAAAAATGAAAAATGTTTAAGTTGGATCTAATTTTAAATTTCTATAAGATTACATCTTGGTTTACCTGAAATTTGTAAACAACAAGAGCATGAAAATAAAATCACTATGTGGGTTTAACAGATATTTTCCAATGTTTTGTTGTTAAAAGGAAAACATTTTATCTCTCCATTAATTTAATTTACTGAAATTCAATAGAAGTTAAGGGAAAAGTAGAATTAAACAGATCCACTTTCAGCATTTTATGTATAAGTAGCTATATACAAATTAACAGTTAAGTACATGAAATCATATAAGAAGAGTGTTTTGGGAAAGAAAGAACAAGATTAAGGAAATAATAAGCCAACACCAAAATTTAAGGAATAGAGAAAACATGATATGAGAAAAATGACATGAAAACATAAAGATATAATTTGAAGAATGCATTAATTTGAACAATAAAATAATGGTCTTCACCTGGTAGAAAGATTTGCCAGTAAAGATGAGAGAACAGAAATGAGATTATCGAAACTTGGAAGCCAGTGAAGGAAGGGGCACAACACTAATTTTAGTGTGTTCTTTTCAAAACATTGTGAAATAAAGACGGTTAGCACTCTTACCTCAAGGGAAGCTAAGTTATAGGAAGGAAAGTGACTTTTATGATGACAGGGCTTTTGTTTTTGTTTTGTTGTTGGCAGGTTCATGTGCTAAAGGGTGGAAAATGAAAGAGAAAGGGAAGAAAGGCAAATGTATTATAAGGAGTAGTCCTTTGCGTGATGGGAAAGGTCATCATTTGTTGTTCAGATGGCAGGATTAGTCATGGAGAAGTTAAAATACGTTTCTTCCATTAGAATATGAAGGCAAGTATTATCATTACCTCATTTCACATGACAATCTTTCTGAGAATTGTTGCTCATACATACAATTATCTATAATTCCAAAAGTTTATAATGCATGAAAATGTACTTTGACATTCTAACATTTTATTCTTCAAAAAACACATAATGAATGCCCAGAGAAAGATATCTACCCATTTTATTAAAGAATTCATTTTTAAATACTTACTCATAATTATATATTCTTCCCAAAGATAGAAAACAGCAAGTATTTATAACAAGTAGACTTTTGTTACTAATAGGATGTTGTTGTTGTTAGGTGTCATAGAGTTGGTATCTAACTCATAGAGACCCTACCTACAACAGGCAAAACAGTATTGTTACTGCTTCTCTGGTGTTCATAGGGTTTTCAAAGGCTGATTGTTTTGGGGGAGTGGGTTGCCAGGTCCTTCTTCCAAGCCTACAGCACCTGTTGTTCGCTCCTAGTGGGTCTCCCATTCAAGTACTCACTAGGTCCAACCCTGCTTAGCTTCCAAGATCTGACAGGATCTGATGTCACAGTGTTAGGGCTGCAGGCCACTAATAGGATACAACTAGATTATTTATACACATTATAATCAAGGAACATGATGAATGTTTAAGCTCTTTAAAAAAATTGTTATAGTAAAAACACATTGCCATTAATCTCTTTCACAAATACAAAAACTCCCACTGTCTTCAAACACACTTCTCCTATCATTCTTTCCACTTTCTGAAACAGTTCTGTAGGTCCTCTTTCATGAGTGTCTTTAATTTCATCCTCCATCATACAAGGCTCTGTGTCACACATCACTTCTAGTAAGGCATTTCTGTCATATCAATATTACAGGGTGTTCTCATTTACCTTCTTCACTGGATCTGGCATCATGTGACTTCTAGCTCCTTCCCAAAGTCAAAGTAACTATGAGAGCCAAATATTTTGAATCTGTTCAGGACATTGAGGCAGCCACAACAGCAAAAGTAAAGACATGCATGAAATAAGCCTTATAGAATGGCTTCAAAAAATGGCAAGAATGATGGAATATATGTGTCCAAAACCAGGGGGAGTACTTTCAGGATAATTAATGCCATTTTGTCTATTACTATACATTTTTTATTGAAACATTCATTGTATCTTTTAATCACACCTCATATATATGATATTCAACAGTACAGCTATGGTAATTAAAATATTCAAACTGAATGGTTAAATGTAGCATGTCAGTAATAATATAAAAGAGTATTTCAAATGAAAGATTTTAGTTAGAAGGTAGTTTTTTAAATTAAAGCAATGATATTTTATCAACATATGTATTTAACTTCTCTATACTTTTGTTAGGGAGCTGGGATTTAGCTCAGTTGGTAGAGCACTGCTCTGCAGTCTCTGAGGTCCCAAGTTCGATTCCCAGCACTACAAAATGGGAGAAGGACGTGGCAACCCACTCCCAAGGCAATCCCGAAATAGTCAGCCATTGAAAACCCTATGAGGGTCGCTATGAGTCGGACTCAGACTCGATGGCACCTAACAACAACAACAACAACATACTTTTGTTAAGAGTTTCAAACATGCAAAAAAAATTGAATTCAGTTTTATGTGGACTTCAGTATGTAAATTTAGAGGGTTTGGATTCACTTCAAGTTTGGGGTTAAAATTTTAATCCTACGTTTGTTGTTGTTAGGTGCTGTCGAGTCTGTATCCGACTCATAGCGACCCTCATAGGGTTTTCAATGGATGACTGTTTCGGGATTGCCTTGGGAGTGGATTGCCAGGTCCTTCTCCCATTTTGCAGTGCTGGGAATTGAAGTCGGGACCTCAGAGACTGCAGCGCAATGCTCTACCAACTGAGCTAAATCCCAGCCCTAATCCTACGTTTAGATAGATGAATACAATTTTTCAATGTTTTTATCTTCAAGTTTTAAATAGTTAATGATAAAAATAAATAAATAAAACACCACTATAAAAGATGAACCCAAACCCAATTTTTCACTAGTTTCATTTTAGGTTCAAGTGCAGAAAAATTTAAAAATAATACTTAAAAAGGAACTGGTTCAGAGTTCAGTTGAGTTGAAGCCCTGCTATCTGCACAGAGGATTTAACCCCAAATCTGAAGCCTCAAACTTTTAACATATTGAACCCACATCCAACCCTTAGCCAAGTTTTTCGCAGGTTTGAAGCCCTGGTTTTTAAAAAGATTATCCTGGATTCTAGAAATTGGCTAAATTTTATTCCCCATTTATCCCTCACCTGTCAATACTTTGATCTGAAATAGACTTAATAAAAATCAATATGCCTAACATATTGGAATGATTTGAGAATTCAGTTTTGATTCAATCAACTATTTCAAATATTTTCATGTTGTAAGTAGCTACCATTTAATTAGTATTTTATTAAAAATGATCATTTCCTTTTTATGTATATCAATGTCATTTCCATGAACTCATAAAATATAATCAAAGTATAAAATCTATAAGTCAGTAATTGCTCAGGAAACATTTTAGTACCTATATATGTAATGATTTCTACCATCATATGTTGCCTAGAGATTTAGAAGAGAAAGAGTAAAATTTTTTGACAAGGGGACAGGGGATTCCCATACAAATTTAATGTCATATACAAAATAAGTCAGCTTACACAGGAAAGTAAATATATTAAAACTACATTGCATTAGTGTGACTTACATCCATTCAAATTAATATTCTTTCCCCAAATCAATCAAAATATCAAAAATTTTTCAGGATTTTCTTAGTTCTGGGGAACATTGTATGTGCAAATCCAAAATTAAAACAACAAAACATTACAATTTTTCTTACATCCATCCTAAGAGAGTATGGAGTAAAAAAATTAAAATTTCATACACTGGATCTAAAAATCAAAAAGCACTAGCCTGGCAGAGAGCCTAGAGGAGCATAGAATATATGTGTTTTACTTTCTTCATTCAGTATCTAGTAGAGTAGCATATACCTATGGGTGCTAAATAAATAATTTTGACAAAGATAATGATGACTGCACATTGGCACTGAGAAGCAAGTTATAAAGTTTGAATTTTTTTATTAAAAATTTTAGTCTTCTATTTAATAATGGCTCAACTGCGAGTTCATCTCTCTAATCCTCCCACTTTCAGAATTTCTTTTATGTCCTTTTACTGTTCTTGGTTTTCTATGCTATAAGGTGATTCCTTAAGCAGTACTAATATGAGTAAAGTTATTTAATGGCTTCATTAACTTTTAGCCTGGAGACATAGCTGTGCAATTTTACTGAATATAATGTAAACCAAGTTGTGTTGTTGTGGTATACCAATGTACATTACTCTTCAGTATATGTAATAAAAGCCTATAGATTGAGCTGGGCATGGTGGCGCACACCTGTAATCCCAGTGGCTTGGGAGGCGGAGGCAGGAGGATCGCAAGTTTGAGACCAGAGTCAGTCTGCATAATTTAGTGAGGCCCTGTCTCAAAAAAGGAAAAAAATTGGCCTGTGGTGCAGCTCAGTGGTCCAGCACTTGCAAAGCATGTAATCTATAATATAAATATAATATAAATCAAGGCCCTGGGTTCAACCCCGGTATGCAAAAAAAAAAAAAAAAAAAAAAAAAAAAAGACCTATATATTGCTGCAAGAGGGCATTTACTCCAAACTCCTAACTAGCATCTTATTAGAAAATACTTATTGAAAATACTTTATTCATTAAATAAAATCCCTAATTAAATTAATTTCTGCTCCTACCCTCATGATCAATTTCTGAGTAGATAGATTAAATCTCATCTCTCTTCAGTATTATAGCTGTACATATGTTTAAGTTTCTGACAAATAATGTGCTGATATGTTCTTTTGCCTCGGAAATTCCTAGATCATGCATGTTTTCCTGAGAGAACATTTGACTACTATAGAAATTTAAGTAATAAAATAGTAGTACTAAAATTTACGTAAAGGAAGCTAGAATTGGTGTACTAGACCTTTAATTAGTTTTTCCATCACCCTACAGGATACAATGTTATCTAACATTCTACATGATATATGTATAGTCATAGAGTTATCAATTTAACATTTAATTAAGTTTGAAAAATGACCAAAGATAAGTCATCACTCTTTTCCTGAAGGCATTTGATAAAAATATAATACTAAATGATAGGGTAAAGGCAGTTAACTCTTTCCTTCCTTGTACAGTGGTGGAACAAATATCAGTCATGGTGGTCCTCCACACTACTAAATGTAGCAACCAACTTCACCATGATCTGTGCTATAGGCTTTGACATCAAGAAGCTGACAGTCTACCAGTTAACATGGCCAGTAGGAAATGTGGCAAATATACAGTAGTTACGTGTGGAATATATAGTGAGAGGCAGTGCCATAAAGCAAACAGAGGAAACATTGAATGCTTTTTATAATAACTGTTTAGCAAATTCCATGACTGGTACAAATCTACAGCTATTTATTTTGCTTTTTATTTGACACTTTTTATTTTTTTTATGTGTTAGTACTTCAAAAATTTAACATAATTTTAATAAAAATTAGTTGAATTCTATGTCTGAACAAAATTGATAAAAACATGCAATGCACAAATTTTGAGAACAGGGAACAGTTATTTAACATCTGCAGTTTTGAAAATGAATTTCTACATTACTGTACATTATGACTTTTTACTTAAATGGTTATGCTTCTATATTAATTTTACTCATTTTCATCTTCAAGTGTTTAAATGCTTGGTAAATGCAGTTAAAAATGGCACATTGAACAATATATCATTATATTTTAAATAAAAGTATTAGTAACAATATTGATGCCAAGAAAACCTTCTTTAAACATAGAATTATGGAAGAATATTTTAAAAGGAAAAACCTATGAAGCCAAATACAAATTAAATTTGTTGTATGTGTACATAATTTAAAATTGCATCCAAATTAATCACAATAATTTAGTAGCTGGAATAGTCTCTGTAAGTGTCAAAATTTATGTACACATTAGTCACTGAAGTACATATTTTTGTGATGAACCTGATATGTAATGATAATATATATTAAACAATAACAATTTCCTTAGCATATCAATACAATTTTTTACTTTTTGTTTTCTAGCAGCAATTTCATTTTAGAAAGGTTTGAAATTACAAGAAGCACTTTGTAAATCACTCTCAGTAGGCCAAACTTCCTATCTTTTTGAAAATCCATTCTTTACATTTGGTCATATCTGTTTCAAAATCAGTTCAAAATCGTTAATCCAGGAATTCAGTGAATGATAAATCTAATCATCTTCTGAAGCATTTAGAGAATTTTAACTACTGAAAACAATGCTGGGTTGCCAAATCTAGTGAGGAACATCTCTAATCCCAGCTGGAGAGAGGCTGATGCAGGTGGCCAGCTGGGAATATATAGTGAGATTCTGCCCCTCCCCCCCAAACAAACAAACAAACAAACAAATGCAGGAATATAAAATGATTGATGTTTGATCTCACCAAAGTTGAGAGTAAAATAGTGGTTACCATGGTTTGGAGAAAGTGGGGTAAAGGAGGGATAGGGAAAGGTTAATCAATAAATAGTGAGATATAATCAAATATGAGTAAAACTTTCTGGTGTGCTGTTGCACAGTATGATAATTATAGATAACAATAATGTACTGCCTATTTTAAGACACTAGAAGAAAGGATTTTGAATGTTTGAAGAGATATGTTTATATTAATTTGACATTACATAATATATTGAAACATCACATTGTACCCTAATAATATGTTTAATTTTTAAATTTTATTTATCAATTGATTTGTTAAGATTTTTTTTTTCCAAAGTTACAACACAGAGCCAGGCACAGTGACATAAAATGGTAACAGCAGTGACTTGGCAGGATGAGACATGGGGATCATGACTTTGAAGCCTGAGGCAGCCTGCACGACTTAATGAGACCTTATCTCAAACTAAAAGATAAAAAAGAGGCCAGGGGTGCAGCTCAATGGTAAAACACTTGTCTAGTATAAATGATGCTCTAGATTTAATCCCCAACCACCACCACACACAAAAAAAAGCCAGATGGGATAAATTTTTTGACATATTTCTTATTTTTATTGAGCAAATTGTGTATTCTATGCTGAAATAGAATTGGACTCATGTAGTATAAATTTGCTACATGCAGGTTTGTCAGGTTTTGGAAAATAGAAATTCCTAGATGCAGTTTATTTAAGAATATTTAAGTTAGGAATATATATCTTTTGGAAAAATCCTCTGAATATAGATAAAAACCTAAAATTATTTGGCCTGAATTTTCATTCTTTTAAAGATCATTATAAATTAAGATTGAGAATATTTTCCTTTAGCACAATTCTCTGAGATTTCCACGTAACATAGAACTATACAGTGGTGAAAATATGTGGAGAGAGTTGAATGAAAGTGATAATTTATGACTTATTACAAGTTGGGTGCAGTGATGATGCCTATAATCCCAGCAACACAGAAGAGGAAGGCAGGAAGATCACATGTTCAAGACAAGAGGCATCTTGTGTAATTTACAAAGACCCTGTCTCTAGGTAAAAAAAACAAAAGGGGCTAGGGGTTCAGGGAAGTGGTAGAACACTTGCAAAATATTTGCAAGGCCCTGGGTTTAACACCCCAGTACTGTAGAAATAAATAACTAAAAATTAAAAAATAAAACTTATTACAAAAAAAATGCAACTTTTTTGTTTTGTTTTGTTTTTGTTTACTTTATTTTGTCTTGTTTGCTGTATTTGGGAGTTGAGACCCCAAGGCTTCATACCTACTTTGCAAGTGTTCTATCACTGAGCTGCACTCCCAGCCCCTTTCTTATCTTGAGACAGGGTCTTACTGAGTTTCACAGGCTGCTTCTAGCCTTAAATTTGAGAATTTCCTGCCTCTGCCTCCCGAGTCAGTGGGATTATAGGCATGTGCCACCACACATAGTGATATTAACTAATGTCATTAAAGCAAAAACAATAAAATTTTGAAACCAGTAAAGATATTATAAAACTCTAAAGATATTACAAGGTAAAAATCTGATTTTTCACTAGTTTTTAACTTGCATGCTTCAAAGTAAACTCAAGTCTTTGTATATTCTCATTTTTTTAGTATTGCTAGATTTTTTATTAATATGTTGTTAAGAACATTTGCATTTATGTTTCTGAACATATTTTTCTTCTCTTTTAAAATGGTATTTTGCCATCATTTCTTAAAATCTTCATGCTACCTGGACTTATTAAATTATTTTAGAGTCTATATATAAATATAATAAATAGTTTTATTGCTTCTGAAAAAATGGAATAATTATACTAGAAGTCAAATTTGGTTCAAATGTTACTTGTTCAAACAAATGCATATTCAAGGGTTTTAAACTACTTAACAGTCTGTACCAGTTTCACAAGAAAAGTAATATATAATGGTATATGAAAATCAACACAAGCTATCTTGAGCAATTGTATTACCTGAAAACAGTTACATTGTTAGATATCATTCATTTCTCATCCACAGAATATCCTGCCTCCACTGAACAAATGAAAAACAGACACCAAGTTTTCTCATCCCAACTGCAAACAACTGTGAAGGTTCTTCCAGGTCAAGAGCTGTCCATGGGGTGGATCAACATGGTTGATAAAAATGCATTGCATGTAGTCCTCCTCTCTTAAGTCCCACTTCACTTTCTTTTGAGATATTGACCTCAAGAGATTGTTCCTACAAGGATTCCTTCTTGCTAACATTATGTGTTATTGTGATGCTGAAAGCTATGCCACCAGTATTACAGATACCAGTGGGGTTACCCTGGGTACAAAGGCTTCAGCTGAGCTTCCAGACTAAGACAAACTAGGGAGAATGACATGGCTAACCTAATTCTGAAACTATTGGCCATTGAAAACTCTATGAATAGCAGAGAAACACTGTCAACATATAGTTCCAGAAAATGAGCCCCCCAGCTTAAAAGGCACTCAATAGATGACTGAAAAAGTGCTGCCTCCTTAAAGTATTGTCTACCGTAATGACATGAATGGAGTTAAGCCATAGGGATCTCCATTTGCTGATGTGGCATGACTCAAAATGAGAAGGAACAACTGTAAACATACAATAATAATTGGAATGTAGAATGTACATTGTATGAATCTAGGAAAATAATAAATCATCAAAAGTGAAATAGAGTGTGTAAATATCAACACTCTAGGCATCAATCAACTAAAATAGAGTGATATGGGCCATTTTGAATCAGATAATCATATGGTCTTCTATGCTGGGAATGACATATAAAAGATAAATGGGATTGCATTCATCATGAAAAAGCCATTTCAAGATCTGGCCTGAAGTACATGCTGTCAATAGAAAAATGTCTGTACACCTACAAGGAAGGACAGTTAATATGACTATTGTTCAAATATACATACCTACCACTAAGACTATAAATGAAGATAGGTAATATTTTTACCAGATTCTGCAGTCTAAAATAGGTCAAACACACAATCAGGATGTACTAATAATTACTGGAGACTGGAATGCAAAAGTTGGAAAGAAAGAATGCTCATTAGTTGGAAAATATGGCCTTAGTGACAGAAACAATGCTGACGACTGCATGCAAGAATTTTGTCAGACTTTGTCATTGCAAATGTATCTTTTCACCAACATATATGGTGACTATGCACATGGCGTCTGCAGTCATAGCACCTTAGCATCCAATAATATCTGATCTTGGAAGGTAAGAAGGGTTGGCCTGGTTATTCCTTGGATGGGAGACTTTCTGGGAATACCAGGTGGTGCTGCTATGGAGAAGGACCTGGCAATCCACTCTCAACACAATCTACCTTGAAAACTCTATGACTAGCAGAGAAGCACTGACATAGTGCTGGGCATAGCATAGTGTCAGGTGAGCATTTTGTTCTGTTGTTCATAGGGTTGCTAGGAGTCTGATCTGATTCTATGGCATCTAACAACAACAACAACAACAATAACGTACATGGAAGTCACCAGATAGAACATATAGGAGCCACACTGACTACATTTACGGAAAGAGATAACGGAAAGGCTCAACATCATATGTCAGAAAAATACCAGGTGTTGATTGAGGATCAGATCAACTACTCATATGCAGGTTCAAACTAAAAGTGAAGAAAACTGTAAGTGCATGGAGCCAAGGTGTGACCTTGAGTATATCCCATCTGAGTTGAGAGACAAACTCAAGAACAGGTTTGATGTGTTAGACAATAATGACAGAAGACCAGACAAGTTGTGGAATGACATCTATGGCATCATTCATGAGAAAAGCAAAGGTTATTAAAAACACAGGAAAAATGAATAGAGAGCAAATTACATGTCAAACAAGACTGTGAGACTTATCCTCAAATGTGAGCAGCTAAAGTAAAAGGAAAATATAACTAAGTTAAAGATCTAAACAGAAGATTTCAAGAGGCAGCTCAAGAAGACAAAATCAAATATTATAATGATATAGGCAAAAGCTGGAAATAGAAAACCAAAAGGGGAAAACATGCTCTGTTTTTCTCAAGTTTAGGGAACTGAAGAAAAAAATCAAGTCTTGATTAAAAATATTGAAGAATTCTATAGGAAAAATACTAAACAATACAGAAAACATCAAAAGTAGATGGAAGGAATACAAAGAGTTATTATATCAAGAAGAATTAATAGATGACCAAACATTTCAAGAGATTGCATATGATCACAAACCAATAGTACTGAAGGATGAAGTAGAAAATACCTTGAAGGAACTGGTGAAGCACAAGGCTCCAGGAATTGATGGGATACCAAAAGATATATTTCAACAAACACATTCAGCACTGGTGTGTGGGGTAACATATTTTTTATGTCCAAAGATTTTGGAAACAGCTACTTGGCCAAATTTCTGGAAGAGATTCTTATTTGTGCCTATTCCCAAGAAAGGGGATCCAGCTGGATGTGGGAATTATTGGACAATATAAATAATATCACACAGGTAAAATTTTGTTATAGGTCATTTAAAACCTACCACAGCAGTACATAGACAAGGAACTGCTGGACAAACAAGATAGATTCAAAACAGGGTATGGAACCAGGAATATTGTTACTGATGTCAGATGGATATCAGTTGAAAGCAGAGAACAAAAAGATGTCTATTCGCAAAGGCATTTGACTATGTGGATCACAATAAACTATGGATAACATTGTGAAGAAAGGGAATACAAGACCAGTTACTTGTACTCATGAGGAGTCTGTACATGGCCGCAGTGGTAGTCATTGATATAAAACAAGAAAATAGTACCTAGTTTAAAGTGAAGAAAGGTGTACATCAGGGCTGCACTCTTTCCCTGTAGCTCTTCAATCTCTGTGTTGAGCAAGTAATCTGAAAAGCTGGACTTTATGAAGAAGAACCTGACATTTAGATTGGAGGGAAGGCTCATTAAAAACCTATGTTATGCAAATGACACAACTTTGCTTGTGGAAATTGAAGAGAATTTGAATCATTTACTGATGAAAATTAAGGAACATAGCTTTCAGTATGGATTGCACTTCAATAACAAAACAATAATATTTACAATTCAGTCAGTATGCAACTTAATGATAAGTGGAGAAATGATTGAAGTTGTCCTAGATTTTGCTTTGCTTGATTCTGCAGTCAACCTCCATGGAAAGAGCAGTCAAGAAATCAAGACACTTTGCAATGGGAAAAGATGTTACAAAAGACCTCTTTAGAGTGCCGAAAAGTAAAAATGTCATATTGAAGACCAAGGTGTGCCTGACACATGCCAGGATATTTTCAGTCACATCATGTAAGTGTGATTGCTGAACATTGAATAAGGGCCACAGGAGGAGAACTGATGCTCTTGAATCATGGTGCTGGAATGAATATATGAATATTGAATATACCATGGACTTCCAAAAGGTACAATAAATCTGTCCTAGAATAGGTACAATTGGAGTGTTCCTTGAAAGCTAGGATGTCTAAACTGTTTCTGATGTATTTTGGACATGTGAGGATGGACCAATTCCTGGAGAAGGACATCATGTTCAGGAGAGTGTCAGGTCAATGAAAAAAAGGAAGACCCTCAACTAGCTGGATTGACATAGTGTCGGCAACAATGGTCTTAAACATAAAAATGATTGTGTGTGTGGCTCAGAATTCGGGAATGTTTCATTCTATTGTACATAGGGTCTCCAAGAGTTGGACCAGACTCAAGGGCACCTATTAAAAACAACAACTTCCTATTCTAAGAAAGCTAGCTGTTTAATAATAACAATTTCAACCAAGGTTATTCTGAGGATGCTATTATATTCTACATATAAAACAATTAATGTCCTACCTGGAACATAACAGCAATGGATTCCTGTGATGTGTGATTAATATATTTGAAACTGGCCCGTCAAAAGACCTATCTGTACAGTGGCAAGAAATAACAATCAAATATACCAAGAATCCCTTCTTCAAAAGTATATAGTTCTATAAAGATTCCAGTTACAAGATGAAAGGTCAATTCACTTAAAAAGTGTGATTCTCAAGTGAATTGGGTTAAGAATAAGGTTCAGAATCAACTTCTCTTATAAATGTGAAGAATTAATAATCACCAATTTCTTATATTCAAACTCTTATCTCTTGAGAAGAGAACAGGGCCCTGAACAAGTAATAATGGGTATGTGGCCTCAAGGCAAGGTTGGCCTTTCAGTAGTTTGGAGTTTTATGTGCTAAGATTCCCTGGGTATTTTTAAAATTAATCTATTATCTGGGTCTAAGCATTTTCTCAAAAGTGTGGAAGTCCTTTACTAAACAGTACAAAAGTTGGTGTCATGGGACATGACTACATATTTTTAGATTTTCCCTGTTATAGTTAGAAAAACAAAACACTATCTCATTATTTCTACCTTGATATCAGAAGCTTATTTAAGAAGAAAAGTCTTGGTTTGTTTCTAGAGTTATGACATGGAAATCTTCACACAGAATCCTAAAAATTCACTCTCCTAAATGACACATGCAAGAAATCTGCTGATGAGAAAACTACCAGTAAAGAAACAAGGACCTAAAATCAACCACATTTTGTAATATTACTATTGAAAATAATAATTAATATTTCCAAATCCTAGATTCATAGAAATCTTTATGACTTTTTACATCTATATTTACTTATAATAATTCTGATCTGAGGATGATAAAATACCCAAATTATCCCATCAAGTTTCTTAAGGTTTTTGAACTTCTTCTAAAACAAATGTTCATGAAATAAATGTGAACATAGACTGACATCTGAATAGATATTTCAATTTTATGACATATCCAAAGATTTTTAAAGTACAAATATTATTTAATATACTTTTGATTACATGTTCCTTTGTACTATATTTTCTTTTGAAATTAACAAGACATGGTCATTTTTAAAGGTCAATTAGCAATC
>VMDO01024664.1:0-29385 GCA_007922755.1 Pedetes capensis | reverse complement strand
ACTGGGTCAGCACGCAACTTCACAATAAATGGAGAAAAGATTGAGGTTGTCCAAGATTTTGCTTTGCTTGGCTCTATAATCAACACCTGTGGAAGCAGCAGTCAAGAAATCAAAAGATGCATTGCTCTAGGAAAAGCTGTGGCAAAAGATCTCTTTAGAGTATTGAAAAGCAAAGATGTCACATTGAAGAGGAAGGTGCGTCTGACTCATGCCATGGTATTTTCAGTTGCATCATATGGTTGTGAAAGCTGGACATTGAACAAGGGAGACAGAAAAAGAATTGATGCTTTCGAACTGTGGTGTTGGAGACGTCTATTGCATATACCATGGACTGCCAAAAGAACCAACAAATCTGTCCTAGAAGTTCAACCAGAGTGCTCCTTGGAAGCAAGAATGGCCCAACTGCGTCTTACATATTTCGGACATGTGGTCAGGAGAAATCAATCCCTGGAGAAGGACATCATGTTTGGGAGAGTGGCAGGTCAACACAAAAGAGGAATATCCTCCACCAGGTGGATTGACACAGTGGCTGCAACAATGGGCTTAAACATAAATAAGATCATTTGCCTGGCACAGAATCAGCAAGTGTTTCGATCTGCTGTACATAGGGTCACTATGAGTCAGACTTGAGTAGACGGCGCCTAACAACAACAACAACAAGACTAGTAGCACCATATTGAAATGGGTTATAATATGTTTTTTAAAGACGACTAAGACTAGTTTAAAATGTATATTATAAGCCACAGGGCAACTACTAAAATACCCTAAGTGAGTTATAACTGATAGGTTAAGGAATAATTAACTTTTCACTGAAGACAAGAAAAGGCATAGAAATGGTAAAGAAGTAGAGAAAGAAATATCATGTTCATACCAATCAAAAGGAAGCTGTAATGGCTGTAGTCATTTCAGACAAAGCAGATGTCAGCACATTTGACATGATCAAGGATAAATATGGGCATTATGTAATAATAAAATGGTCAGCTTTCTAAGCAGACATAATAACCCTCACAATGTATTCACCCAACAAGTGTCAAAATACATGAGGCAGAAACTAACAGAACTGAAAATAGAAATGGACAAATCCATGATCAAAGTTACACATTTCAAAACCTCTGGTCAAGCAGGTAAAGAACCAGCAAGGGTATAGATGGTCCTAGAAATGCTATCAATCATCTTCTACTAATAGGCATTTACAGAATACTCCACCAAACCACAGAATATGCTTTAATCTCAAGTAAACACGGGCTCTTCACTAAAATAGACCATATTCTGGGCCATCAAAGATACCTTAACAAATTTAAATGAATAAAAAATGTAAAAGTATCTCTCAGATGTTAATGGGATAGAAATTAATAATATAAAGATAGCTGGAAATCCCTTCCTACAAATCATTGGAGTTTAAACAAAACAATTCCAAATAACGTATGTGTCAAGGAAGAAATCTCAGGGTAAAGTTTAAAACACATTTTGAATTAAATGAAAATCAAAATCAAAATGTATGGGATGCAGCTAAAGTAGTGCTTAGAATGAAATTTGGAAAGTAAAATGAATACATTTTAAAAGATTAAAATCTAAAACAAATGTATCTAAGTTTCTCTCTTAGAAAACTATAGAAAAGCAAATTAGTACAAAGTAAATAGTACAAAATAAAAATTGGAGAAGAAATTTCTAGAATGAACACAGGAAAACAGAATCAATATAATATCAATAAAAATTAAATCTTTTAGATATCAAAATCAAGAAAAAACAGAAACTCCTCTTGACAATATTAGGTATAAAAAAGTAATCTTCACTACTGATACAATGGAAATTAAAATGCTAATTAAAGAATACTACAAAAAAACCTAGATGCTATCAACTAACAAAAAATGTGATAAATTAGATGAAATGGACCAATTCTTTGAATTTCCCTAACTTCCAAAACTCATAAAAGAGAAATAGACAATTTTAATGACACTACATATCTTAAGTAAAAATCAAAGCAAAATCTTAGTGTTGCAGATAAATTCTAGCACACATTTAAGTAAGAAATAATTAATTTTACACAATTTCTTCTAGAAAATAGAAACAGAATGAATACTTCCTTTTTGTGAGATCAGAAGCATCCTAATACCAAAGCAGATTAAAAAATTAGAAGAAAAGACCAATGTTTCTCATGAATATAAATGCAAATTCCTCAACACAATATAAACAATTGAACTCCACAATATGTAAAAGGAGTTATACACTATTACCCAAATTTATTCCAGATATGCAAGGCTGGCTTAACAGTTGAAGATCTATCCATGTAAACCACCATAATACTAGGATAAAGAGGAAACATTATATAGTAATATGAGCATCACTAGCAGTAGGACCCAACTTGATGGCACCTAACAATAACAACTACAGCATCAATCGATACAAAAAAGTACTTGAAAAAATATACTTATTCATGATAAAGAACAAAATTCTCAGAAAACAAGAACAAACTTTTCAAGTTGATAAATAACATCTATAAAAATCCTAAAGCTACCATTAACTTAAGATGACAGATTGAACCTTAACTGGTAAGATCAAGAGCAAAGCAAAAATGTTCCACTTACCACTGTGATTCAATGTCATAATGATAGTCCTATATTTTAAAAAGAATGAGTCCATTTTTATGTTTAACCATTTTTATTGAGGCTAAATTCTTAATATAAAATTAATTATTTTAATTTTTTTCTTAAAATGTATAATCTTAATTGACAAAATTATATATATCTGATTTTGTAGCCCTCTAAAAGTCAGGTTCAGATTAGAGTTGAGAATATTTGGTACTTCTTCTATCTAGTTCCAAAATATTTCTCTTACTGAAAAATAAAATCTTATACATAGTGAGTAGTCATCCCTCATTTTTCCTTTCCCACCCAGACCTTCAGTAACTTAGAATCTGCCCACTGCTTATATGGATGTATATATTCTGGATAGTTAATATAAATGGGATCATGTTATGTGTGACCCTTTATGTCTCAATCCTCTCATTTAGTACAATAGTTTCTTGTTTTATCTAGATTACAATACATGTCAATACTTCATTCTTTTTATGGATGAATAATATTGCATTATATACATATAACACTATTTTTCTATTCACTCATTGTTGGACATTTAGGTTTCTGTGAATTGTAATACTATTTTTTAAAATCATGTTTAGATTCTTCTTTGGGTACATGTTTTCCGCTTGGGGGGGTATAAGATCAGGTGTGGAATTTCAAGATAATATAGCTATTCTTTGTTTAACTTTTTGAGGAACTGCCAAACTGCTTTCCATAGCTGAACAGTTTTATGTTACATTACCAATGTATAAAGGTTCTCTTTTCTTCATATCTTTGCTATCATATTATTGTCCTTTCTTAAAATTATAGCCATCCTTTTGGATGATGAGATTCTCCTTCTTTTCAAATACTTGATGCTGCAGTTTGGATCTGGAATGTCCCCGAAATGCTCATGAGTTAAAGCCTTTGGTCCCAAGCCTGTGGTGCTATTTCAATATGGTAGAACCTTCACAAGGTTGGGGCTAGTAAGAGGAAGTAAGGTCTTTGACTGTATGCCCTTGAAGGGCTATTGGGACCCTAAGCTCTTTCCCTGTTTTTGTTTTTGTTTTGTTTTGTTTTCTTGGTCACTATAAGATGACCAATCTCCTGCTGTAAGTTCTCTGCTTCCACAGGCCCAAAGCAACCTAGACAAGTGGCTATGGGCTGAAACCTCTGAAATTGTGAGCCAAATTAAACTTTCATCCCTTGAAGTTGATTACCTCAGATATTTTGTCACAACATTGGGAAGATAAGACACTTGGCTATCATTTGTATATTTTTTGAAGAAATATCTAAGTTCATTGGCCATTTTTAATTGAGATGTTTTAATTTTTGTTATGGTATATTGGAGATCTTTACATGCTGTGGATATTTGATTTTTATCAGATATGTGATTTGAAAATATTTTCATCCAATATGACTGTTTTTCTTTTCATAGTGTTTTATAATGCACAAAAGTCTCTATTTTTAATATAGTCTAATTTAACTGTTCATAGTAGCTCCTGCTTATAATCTCAGTGACTCAGGAGGCAGAGGCAGAAGATTGCAACTTCAAAGCCAGAGGCAGCCTGCTTAGCTTGCAAGACCTGTATCAAGATAGAACTTAAAAAGGGGGCTGGAGTTGCAGGTTGTTTGTGGAGTATTTGCAATGTTTGAGGCCCTAGTATGAAAGGAAGAAAAGAAAAGACAAGGAAAGGAAAAGGGAAAGGAAAGGAAAGAGAGAGAGAGAGAGAGAGAGAGAGGAAGGAGAGAGAGAAAGAAAAAGAAAAAGAAAGAGAAAGAAAAAGAAAGAAAGAAAGAAGAAAGGAAGAAAAGAGAAGAGGAAGGAAGAAAGGAAGGAGAGAGAAAGAAAGAAAGAGGAAGGAAGGGTAATTCATTTTTCTTTTGGTATTTTTTGTGTCTTATTTAAAGAATTCATTGCCAAGCCCAAGGCCATGAAGATTTACCTGTATGTTTTCCTATACAAGTTTTATAATTTTAGCTCCTATGCTTAACTTTTTGTGTCATTTCAAGTTAACTTTTTATGTGGTATGGGATAAGGGTTCAACTTGATTCTTTTGTATGTTCATATATGATTGTCCCAAAACCACCTTGTAAAGAGAACATTCTTCCCCCAATGAATGATCTTGGAACTTTCATTAAAAATCATTTGGCCATAACTATGTAGGTTTATTGCCTGCAGCCATACCACTGTGCAGTCTGATCCCATCAGATCCCAGAAGCTAAGCAGGGTTAGGCCTGGTTAGTACTTGGATGGGAGACTGCCTGGGAACACCAGGTGCTGTAGGCTTGGGAGAAGGACCCAGCCACTCACTCCTGAAAAACAACCAGCCATGGAAAACGCTAGGAACAGCAGAGAAGCATTGACAATAGTGGTTTGTCTGTTGTACATAGGGTTCCTATGAGTCAGACACCTACTTGGAGGCACCTAACAACTACAACAATATGTAGGTTTTTGGATACCTTAATCCTATTCTATTAGTCTATTTGTCTATCCTCATACAAATATACCAATTTTATTTATGGTAGTTTTGTTGACTGTTTTAAAGTTGGTGTGAGTCCTTTAAATTTGGTCTTCATTTTCAAGATTGTCCTGGTTGTTCCTGGTTGTTTGTAATTTCTTGTGAATTTGAGGATCAGATTTTCCATTTCTGCAAAAAAATCTGTTGGAATTTTGATAGGGCTTTCATTGCATAAGTACATTATTTTGGGTAGTATTAACATCTTGAAAATACCTTGCCTTCTAATACATGAATGTGGGGTATTTTCCATTTATTTAGGTCTTTAAAATGTCTTACAGAATTTTTTTTATTTTTACTGTACAACTCTTTCACTAATTTGGTTAAATTTATGAAATGCATTTTATTCTTTGAGCCACTATTGTAAATGGATTGTTTTCATAGTTTCTTCCTTGTTTTTCTCATCCTTAACATATAGAAACAACTTATTTTTGCTTATTGCCCTTGCAATTTCCAACTTTCTAGAATTGGTTTTGTTTATTGTCTAAAATTTTTTATTATTGGTGCATTGAGACTTTATACATACATATAGGATCATACCATTATCAAAGAGATAGTTTTGTTTCTTTTTCATTTGGATGGCTTTTCTTTTTCTTACTTATTTTCTATGGCTAGAACTTCTAATAAAATGTTGAATAGTGATTGTGAAAGCATGTATATTTGTTCTTGATAGTAAAGAAAAAATTTCAGTCTTTCATTTTGAGTATGCTATTAGCTCTGGTTTTTCTAATAAATGCACTCTATTTTTAGTGTTTGGTTGCTGACATGTTTTAAGCTCCATCCTCCTTTCCTCTTCTGCCTTACATCAGATAAATTGGTAAGAAAACCAAGTATTTCTGTGACACTTGTAAGTAGTTCAAGATCATGCAAGCCCAAGTGCACACACAGCAACTCTGACTCCAGCCCTATTCTTGCCAAGCTAATCCTCTTTTCCCTGTTATGCCAAGTCATTGTTGTACTGATTTTTGAGCCTTTGCTTTTCCTCAAAAACTTTATTTGGTAATAAGTGAACCATTTCATATCCTTTGGCTAGGTGTGACACCATCAATCTGAATACCTAAACCATATACTGGCAGGAGTCAATATCACCTTACAAAGTGATCACATTACCTAGCTATTTCCAACAGGACAAGATAAAAACAAAAATGGTAAGATAGAAATGAACGAGATGTAATACCTATTACAGAGATAATAAAAAGATCCTAAGAAAATCGGGAATTAAAAGAAAAGATATTATGTACATCTAACAGTGACAAAGTAAGGCATAGAGTGAGAAAAACATCCATGGCCATATTTGATCCAGAATCCATTTAAAATTAGAATCTCATTTTCAGTCTGGGCATTCATTTTGCTTTATCTGCCAAAAACAAAATTGTGACACACCCAAATCTCAAAGTAATGACTTTTTATTCTGTAATTGAGTTAATTTTACTCATCTAATTAAAAATTCTACTTATTAAAGTATAAGATATTTCAAAGGACAGAGGAATTTTGTTTTGTTTTGGTCTGTTTCTTGTTTTCTGTTTTTAAGATAAAGCCTTGCTATGTAACCCAGGCTGCCCTGAACTCGCAATTCTTCTGCCTCTTGTTCTGAATGCTCTGATTACAAGCATGTGCCACCACGGCCAGTGGATAAGGGAAGTTTACATGATAAAAATAACATCTCTATTTCTACTAAAAATAAAGATTTTCATCTTATTCTATTAATGTTTTCTAAGATAAACTTAAAAGTTTATATGTTATATGTAATTTTTAAAAATATATAATATAATAAATATATATATATAATAAATATATAATAAAATATAATATTTTATGTGTTTAGTAAGAGCTTCTATTTACATAGTGACTAGCATCATTCCCTAGTTCACTCAATACATAGAACTTCTACTTTCTCTCATAGCCTTTATACACCAAAAATTCTAGTTTCTGGTAAACAGAAGGACACTTTCTTCCATTGGTCAGGATACATACACAAATTTAGCTTTATTGATGTCCTCACTCTGAGCCAGTATCCTGTTTCCACAAAGTATATTTGTTGTATCTGACTTTTAATCTGAGTATCCCTAAGGCTGTGCAGTTTGCTTGCCTGCTTACTTCTAGGCATGAACATTCTGCCCCAGAAATCCAGTGCCTTGGTTAGTCACAAATATTTGTGACTAACCAGATACTAGATCCATCTGATGCTAGTTGCCCATCCATATGAGATAGAATGCAATGTGCTAATTAAAAGTATGAACCAGAAAAATCATACAAACAGCATTAATGAATTTGATTGTACCAAGTTTAAATCATATAAACAGTCCTTTTTTGATTACTTAAGCTTAAAAAACAACACAGACCAGGAAAAATATGCTATATTTATATAACCACAGATTAGAATCCAACATATATAAGCATGTGTTATTAATTAACAGAGAAGAGACAATTTGATGAAGATTTGGGTAAAGAACTATGACTCATTAACTAGAGAGGAAAATGCAAATGGCCAATAAAATTGAAAAGGTGCTCAAACTTGCTAGTAATTACACAAATGCAAATTAAAATAAGAAACTATTTTGTACCAATCAAACTAGCAAAAAGGTGTAGTAAAATCTAATGCTAGTGAGCATGGAATGAAATGTATATTCTGGTTACATAAATTAGTATCAATCTTTGGAGAGTAATCAACAATATTTAATAAAACTGAAAGTATGAATACTTGAATGCAGTGTTTCTCAATCATGTGCAAATTTTCCCCTATGAATTTTGCAATAGACACATTTTTGTTTTCACAACTGTCAGAGTGCTACTGACATCTAAGGGTAGAGGTCAATGATGCTGCTAAATGGCATATGATTCACAGAATAGCATGTAACAAAGAACTATTGGTCCCAAAATGCCAATGGTGCAAAACAAAAGGAGAAACTCTAGTTTTATGCATAGCATTTCCTGCCCCATCTCTCTTCTCTCTTTTGTGCCCCCCCCTCCGTCTCCCTCTCTCTCCCCCATCCCTCCCCCACCCTTCACCCCATAAAAACACACTTAACCAGTAGGAGATATGTGTTGTTGTTAGGTGCCATCGAGTGGGATCCAACTCATAGGGACTCTATGTACAATAGAAGGAAACACTCTCTGACACTGTGCCGTGCCCAGCACTATTGTCAGGGCTCTTTGCTATTCTTAGAGTTTTCAATGGTGGATTGTTTGGGGAATGGATTGCCAGGTCCTTCTCCCTAGCCTACTGCACCTGGTATTCCCAGGCCATCTCTCCTCCAAGGACTAACCAGGCTGACCCTGCTTGGCTGCCAAGATCAGGTGGGTTTGAATGTTAGGATGCTATGGCTGCAGACAGGAGATGTGTACAAAAGTGTTTTTTCACATGTGTATTGTGATATCATTCACACACCATAAAGTTCACACATTTAAAGTGTACAATTGAATATTTTAGTATATTCATAGATGTTCAACCATCACTACAATGTATGTTTAGAATACTTTTGTCACCCCCCCCCCAAGAAATGCCTTATGCTTTAGCAGTCATTCTCCTTTCATTAACCAGTTATAGGCAAACACTAATTTATTTTTCAGTGGATTTCTCTCTTCTGGACATTTCATACAAATGGAATAATATAATGTGTGGTCTTTTATTATTGTCTTCTTTCACTTAATCTATTGTTTTAAAGGTTAATTGACACATCAGTACTTTGTTTCTTTTTAATACTGAATATTTTGTCATACATGTATGCCATATTTTTGTTTATCCATTCACCAATTGGTAGACATTTTGATTGTTTCTACTTTTTGGCTATTATAAAAATGCTAGTATGAACATTCTTTGTGAAAGGATATTTAATGTAATATTGTTTATAATTGTGAAATTTGGGAATGACAAGGACTAAGTAAAATACTGTATTTCATGTGTTATAATACAGCACTTTAACAGAATGAGAAAATCCAAAGTGTGCATCTTCATTGCCATTAGTTATATAGGTAAGTGCTAATAAAGCAAAATGAGATTGGTGTTCTTCACTGAATTTGTAGGTGAGAATATTATTTTATTTTCTAATCCATAAATAATGGAGGAAAAGAGCAATATATCCTTGAATAAACATTTTTATTGAAATTTATTTCTAGCTAATATGTAAAATGATTGGTTATAACTCTTATGATGTACATAAAATATTTTACTCATAAAATGCTTTTAAGTTAGGGAACTTTAATGGAAATTTGCAATCATTTTAAGCCCCCAAGTGCCTGTGAGCTTTATGTTTTCCATTTATAGTGGCAACTGTGTACTTGGTTTGAATTGTGCTATTACCAGATTAAGATATGCAACCAAATCCTTGAAATACCTAAAAGACATATACATAAATATTTCTTCTAAAAACAATTCAGTGCTTTACACATTTTACTATAAAATATTTAGTGTAAAGTGCAACTAAAATGTAAAGAATAATTACAGTGATACAATTTATTTGTTTATAAACCAAATGCTTTCATTTCAGTATGGTTCTCATCATCACTTTATATGCCTCTCAAAAAATCATTAAATCAATTAAATATCTTGGTTCCATGGTGATCAAAGGCAAACTGTACTGTTTTCCTTATTCATGATCATCTTAAACAACTCATTATTTTAGGAATAAAACTGTTTTTCCTTCATGCTAGAAAAAGGTTTTTAATTCTGCAATAAAAGGTACCAATAAAAATCAAAATAAACAGTACTTAAAATAAAACTTCATTTTGTGCAGCAAAGAAAACAATCAACAGAATGAAGAGAGAAACCTGTAGAAAGGAGAAAATACTGGTAAAATATATATCTGGTAAGGAGGTGTATCCAAAATATATAAAGAATTGAAAAAAAAACTTCAATTACAAGAAATCAAATGCCACAATTAAGAAATGGGCAAAGACACAAATAGATATTTCTCAAAGAAAAAATACAAATGACTCATAGGTACATGAAAAAACATTTCACTTCACTGGTCATGAGAGGGGCTCAGATTTAGTTCAGTTGGTAGGGAGTGCTTCTCTGCACTCTCTCAGGACTTAGGTGAAATCCCCAGCACTGAAAACCCAGAGAAGGACATGGCAACCCACTCCTGAAGCAATCCTGGAACAATCAACCATTGAAAATCCTATAAGGGTGGCCATGAGTCAGACCTGACTCCACAGCACCTAACAACAAGGACAAGTCATGAGAGAGACACAAATCAAAACCACAATGACATACCACCTGGTATCTGTTATAACAGCTATTACCAAAAAGTCAAAAGTATTGCCAAGGATATAGATAAAAAGGAACCATTATATGCTTCTGATGGGAATGTGAATTGAAACAGCCATTATGGAAAACATTACAAATATTTCTCAAAGTTTATAAAATAGAACTACCGTATGATTCATTAATACCACTTCTAGTTATATAGTCAAATGAATTGAAATTAGGACCTTAAGAAAGTTCTGTTCATTGTAGCATTATTCACAACAACCAAGATATGGAATCAAACTAAGTGTCCATTTATGGACAAATGGATAAAGAAAAGGAGCCTCCCCACACACATAGTGTGGAATATTATTAACCTTTAAAAAAAGGAATTGTGGCCAGGCGTGGTGGCGCATGCCTGTAATCTCAGCAGCTTGGGAACCGGAGGCAGGAGGATCGTAAGTTCGAGACCAGAGGCAGTCTGTGTAATTTAGCGAGACCCTGTCTCAAAAAAGAAAAAAAAATGGGCTGGGGGTGTGGCTCAGTGGTCCAGCACTTGCAAAGCATGCAGGTGTGAGGCCCTGGGTTCAACCCCCAGTGCCACAAAAAAAAAAAAAAGAATTGTGTTGCTTGTGACTGCTTGGGTGACCCAAGAGGTCATTATGGTAAGGGAAATAAACTAGACACAGAAATACAAGTATGGCATGATTTCACATATATGTGAAATCTAAAAATCTAAAAGTTGAATTCATAAAAGCAGAGAGTAGGAAGGTAGCTGCCAGCAACTGCAGAATAGGAGAAATGGGGCAAGGTTTGTAAAAGGGTACAAAGTTTTGGTTATGCAGGATGAATAATTTCTGGAAATCTGATGGATAGCACAGTGATGACAGTTAATAATTCTATACTAAATTTGCTAAATAAAATAAATTTGCTAAGAGAATAGATCTTAAGTGTTCTTATCTCAAAAAGATAACTGTCAGATGACAGTAATGTTAACTAGATAACTGTCAGATGACAGTAATGTTAACTAGCTTAAATGTGGATCATTTAGCAAGGTATGTGTATATTAAAACATCCCATTGTACATTATAAATATATATAAATTTTATTGCTCAATTGTACCAATAAAACTTGGACAAGAAGCAAAAACACAAACAACCCAAATAGGAAATGAAAATGTTTGCAGTAATCATAAATCATAAGAGAAATTTGAAAGGAAATATAACTAGTTAGGTAAATCTCAAAATAGGAAAATAAGTTGTGTGCCTGTCAAAAGCAATATGTTTTTACAGGAAAATTTTATGTACTAGATGCAATATATCATGGATCTATAGGTCCCCTTTATTTTTTATTTATTTATTTTTTGGTGAACACAGTGCTGTCTTTGATATCTAAAAAAGATCAAATCAAGCTTCAAAATTACTATGACATCTCTGTACATAGTTTTTTCTCTTTTGCAAATCAGGCAAGTTGGCATAGAAGCAAAATTTAAATGGGTACCTTAAGCATCAGTTTCTTCTGTAAATGAAACAAACCGAACAATGACAGCAAAGATGTAATACTAAGTATGATTTTTACTGATTCGCAATCTTCTACAATTAGTATAACCTACTTAGACAAATTCTTGCAAAATGGTTGTAAATATATACTGAGAAGATGTTTACTTATCTCATATAAAAAATTCTTCAGTTATATGTCAGATGCAGCTAAGTTTTAACACTTCCCTATAGATGGGACACATGACCCCCAAGTATAGACCTATCTACAGCTAGATTTCTAAAGCTAATCTTCCCCTGGGACTTAAGGATCACAATCATCAGTGTAAGTATAAAGCCAGCTTTGTAGCCTGTTGACCCTGACTTTATCTCCAGTCTTGTCTTTTTCCCAAGTCTCAGTTTTAGCCCAATTCTTCTCACTAGGTGTCTGTTTTATTGCTTATGTCTCAGTACTGTATCTTGGCAGTCTGACTGACCCCTTGCTTTACTGTCAATAACTCTTTCCTAGAAAATGAGCTTCTCCCCCTAAGTTAGGTGAAACACTAGTGCCCACGACCTGCCAGAAAACCTTGGAGAAACTGCATATCTAGTTGGCTTTTCCTTTCTTCTAGATTGCCAAAGTTATGTGATCCTTCCTGCCCAAAACTTGGCACACAGTTTGGACACTTTCCAATTTTCCATTGCCAGAACTTTGAAATAATATTATAAGTACTTAAACAGGCATGTTTATCAGCATGTACACCTAGATTATTTGTTTAATCATTCATTAGTTCATTCATCCACCAATCTGTCCATTCATCCATCAATTCATTCACATGTCATCAATTCATTTACAAACATTTTAAAAAGCAACTTTGTGTCAGGAATTTTGTTAAGACATTGGAGAGCATAAGTTTGTGAGAATACAGAAAGATTTTAGGAAGACTATATATATTTATCTCCCCCCATGTGTCTGGCAGCTAGTTGTGTGGGTTTGTGTGTTTCTGTGATGCTAAAAGCTATGCCACAAGTATTTCTGATACCAGCAGAGCCACCCATGGTGGACAGGTTTCAGGTGAGCTTCCACATTAAGACAGATTAGCAGCCCACTCCTGAAATGATCAGACATTGAAACCCCTATGAAAAGCAAAGAAGCACTGTCAAACGTAGTGTTGGAAAATGAGCTCTCCAGCCTGGAAGGCATTCAAAAGGTGAGTGGAGAAGAGTTGCCTCCTCAAAGTAGAGTTGACCTTAATGATGGGAATGGAGTAAAGCTCCTGGAATCTCCATTTGCTGATGTGGCATGACTCAGAATGAGAGGGGACACAGGGACTGAAACAGTGGGCTCAAACACAAAAAGATCCATGTGCATGGCACAGCATTGGTGTAGTGTTTTGTTCTGTTTTACATGGGGTCGTTATGAGTTGGACTCCACTCAATGACACCCAACAACAACAAACACATATCTATCTTAAATGTTTTCAAGGGTGGAAACAGGAGGAGAAAGTGTTTTAAAGGAAGATAATAAAATCTATTTTGAATATAAAATATTTAAAGAGCCTCAAGACCCTTGTTACTCAAGTATTATTTATGGACCAGTAGTATTGGCCTCAACTGGGATGTTTGAAGTGTGAAAACTCAAGTCTTACTCTCTTGGCCTACTTAACCAAAAATGCACATTTCAACTAGATCTCTGGTGGTTTTTATCCTCTTGAAAGTTAAAACTTGAAAGGAAATATTTTTCTAGATCATTGAGATTGAAGTGCGCAATAAACATCTTAGTGATCTCAAACTCAAGAGACAAGGAAATGGAAGCCAATAGCAAGTGGATAGTAATGAAGTCTTATATGCCTTAGATAACCCAATGAGATGTGTAAAGTAAAAAGAAAATAGTTGAAGACAAAACACAAGGGTTGCCTTCTTCCCTTTGTCTTTGAGACTTCTTTTATTAAGGGAAAGGGAGAGGTACAAAATGCCCTAAGCTCAAGAATGAGGAAGAAAAATTGAAGCTCCTCTGATGAGATAAACACTACATCTGGCTGGAATCAAATTAACATCAGAAGCAGAAACAAAAGCACAAGACCTAAAACTACTTGACTTACTTGCCATCACTTTTCTTTTAAACGTTTCCCCAAAGGCCCATGTGGTCTGGGATTTAACTCAGTTGGTAAAGTGCCGCTCTGCAGTCTCTGAAGTCCTGAGTTCAATTCCCAGCACCGCAAAAATGGGAGGAGGATGTGGCAATCCACTCCCAAGGCAATCAGCCATTGAGAACCCTCTGAGGATTGCTATGAGTCGGACATGACTCAAGGGCACCTAACAACAACAATAAAGGCCCATATGTTGAAAGTTTAGCCCCAGGGTAGGTCCTTTTGAAAAATGGTGGAAGCCTTATGAGGTTGGACCTCACAGGAGGTTTGAGATCATTGGGGGCGTGCCCTCCAATGACAGACGTTTCTCTTCTTTGTCTGTTTTTGCTTCCCCAGGAGAGGAATGGCTTTGTTCCATCATACACTCCCCGACATGATGTGCTGCCTCACCACAGGACCAAAAGCAATGGAGTCAACTGATCCTGTACTGAAAATTCTACAACTGGGAGCCAAAACCAACCTTTCTCTTTATGAGTTGATTGACTCAGGTATTTGTTACATTAATGGAAAGCTGACTCACATAAGACTGTAAGAAAATAGTTTCTTATTTGTTTTGTTTTTATTTTGTTTTATTTCAGGTGGTTCTCACCCAATACCCATGAAAAAGAAAAGAAAACAAAACAAAACAAACAAAAAGCAAAAACCACCTTTTCCTTGCCAGAAGCAATGGGTATGGTCTGAAATAATGGGCTTGGATATGGGTGAATAGTTCATTTATTTTTACTTTTTTTCAGGTATCTTTCAACGATATTTTAATATAATAAACTGAAATTTGTTGTATGTTTTTATTCTCTTTTTAAGGATTGGCTCTGCTACAGGAGTTCTGTGACCTTGGATAAGTTCCTTAACTTCTCTAAGCTTAACTTCTTTAAGCTCTAATTTCTTCTTCTATAAAATAGTCACAATAATAGTCCACATTGCAGGAGGCTGAAAGGATCAAAAGAAGGAATGCCTGCAAAGTTCTTAGCTCAGTGTCTGATGTACAGTTAACAACTGTATGATCGTAATAATTAGTATTATTAATAAGTATTATTATTTAAAATGGAAATTAATAAAACTTCTATCTGACTACAATCATTTCTCACATTAGCACAAATACAGTATTTTATCATATTTCAAAAATATTTCGAAAAGACTCTATTTTTGAAGAAAAGTCAAAAAAGGCTTCTCAAAAATAAATCAGCTTGTGAAAAACAGGCTTTGAAAAGGCATACATTTTCTCTGATATTCATCAAACAAACACAAAGACAACACTGGGACTATCATTTCTCTAATCCTAAATTTTCCAAGACTTCCTATGGCAGGCAAGAGATTCCTATCAGCAATAATCAATTTTAATGACAGTTCAAATTTCTGAAATCACAACAGGGGGATAATAAATATTTCTACTTTTATTGTAAACATGTTCTGCTGAGAAAATATCAGATTGGGAAAGTTTTCTCATATATAAAATCTGTGAAGAATATGTAAGGATTCTGTTTGTCTCTTGAGTATTTCTCTCAAATGTTAAATCCCTTTTTGAAAGTGTTTAATACAATCAAGATCAGAGACAGCTTTTAGTTTAAGTGTTAACTGAAAATAAATACCCATAGATTCAGCAAGAGATGGAGTGCATTATCAGCATGTGTGTCAAGGAAATCTACTCTCATAAGGAGTGTCTAAATGAGGTGAATGAAAGCATCAAACAGCCACATGATGACCATATCATGGCAGAAAATAAAATTGATTCAAATGGAAAATAAATAATTCTTGAACTCAAAAGAGAACGTGAACTAATCTCCCCACTCCCGAGAGATTTCTCCCTTATATTTCAAAAATTCTTCCCTCTAGCATTTTGCTTCTCAAGCCATTCCTTTTTTTTCCCTCTAGTCTAAATAAAACTTATCCCTGTAAGAGCATCCTCTTCTACTATTCTGCTGATGTATAACAGAAAGAGGTGCATCTTTCTGGCTCACTTCTTCTTGTTCACCTTATGAAGCTCTTTCACAAAGTCCTCACTCTTCATATGACCTCTTTTCTGTACTCATTAAACAATAACTCCCTATTCTCTTGCAGCCCCTGAATACCTCCACTCTTTCTGTTCATGTGAAATTAATAGCACCCTGGCATCCAATCCTGCTTGATCTCAGAAGCTAAGCAGGTTCAGCTAAGCAAGGTCAGCCTGGTTAGTCTTTGGATGGGAGCCTGCCTGGAAATACCAGTTGCTGCAGGCTAGGACCTGGCAAACCACTCCTGAACCAATCTGCCACTGGAAACCCTAAGAGTAGTAGAGAAGCACTGACAATAATACCAGGCATGGCAGTGTTGGGGAGTGTTTAATTCTGTTGTACATAAGCTCACTATGAGTCAGACCAGACTTAATGGCACCTATCAACAACAACTGCCTGAAGCCATAGCCCTGTGGTATCTGATCCTGTCAGATCTCGGAAGCTAAGCAGGGTCGGGCCTGGTTAGTACCTGGATGGGAGACCGCCTGGGAAAACCAGAAGCTGTAGGCTTGGGAGAAGGACCTGGCAACCCCCTCCCAAAAATCAATCTGCCATTGAAAACTCTATGAACAGCAGAGAAGCACTGATAATAGTGTTTCCCCTGTTGTACAGAGGGTCGCTATGAGTCGGATAGCGACTCCACAGGACCTAACAACAACAACAACAATCAACAACAACAAGGTATCTCATATAAATGGAATTATAAGGCATTTTTCTTTTTGTAACTGGCTTATTTCATTAACATAATGTCACAAAGGTTTATCGATCTTGTAGCAGTTGTCAGAATTCCCTCCCTCTTTAAGGATAAATAATATTTCATTATATGTATATCACACATTTTTAATTTGTTTATTAATAAATGGACACATTAGTTGCTTCTACATTTGACTATTATAAATAATGCTGCTCTAAACTCAGATGTACAAAGATTTCTTTGAGAGTCTGCTTTCAGTTCTTTTGGGTGCATACTCAGGAGTAGATTTGCTAGGCCATAAGGTAATTTTACTTTTAACGTTTTCAGTAACTCTCATTCTGTCTGAAATAGAAGTTGAACCATTTTATGGTTTTCTTTTCATGGTACTGGAGACTGAACCCAGGGCCTAGTGCATATTTTACAAGGACATTGCCACTGAGCTGTTCCCATAGCCCCCTTTCTTATTTTTTATCATGAGACAGGGTCTCACTAAGTTACTCAGGCTGCCTCTGGCCTCGAAGCTGTGATCCTCCTGCCTCCCAAATCGCTGGGATTACAGGTGTGAGCCACCACACCCAGGGAGAAGTTGAAGCATTTTAAATTCCCACTAACCATATATGGGGGCTAGGATTTAGCTCAGTTGGTAGAGCACTGCACTGTGGTCTCTGAGGTCCGGAGTTCAATTCCCAGCACCGCAAAATGGGAGAAGGGACTGACAATTCACTCTCAAGGCAATCCCGAAACAGTCAGCCATTGAAAATCCAATGAGGGTCGCTATGAGTCAGATACCGACTCAATGGCACCTAACAACAACAACAACAACCATATATGAGGGTTCCAAATATACACAAATCTTCATCTATACTTGTTATTTTCTGATTGTTAGCTTTTTGTTATCTGAGCCATTCTAATGGGTATGAGGTGGTATCTCACGATGGTTTTAGTTTGCATTTCTCTATTTTTGATGTTTAGCATCTTTATATATGCTTACTGGCCATTTGTCCACCTTCTTTGGAGGAATGTCTATTGAAATCCTTTGTCTATTTCTTATCAGGGTTTTTACTTGTTATTGAGTTTTAGAAATTCTTCATACATCACAAATATTCTCTCTAGTTTTTAAGTCGTGTTCTTAAGGTCTTTTACCATCTTATTTAATAACTACCCCATAACTTTGACATATGACATCTTTCCCTCTTGATTTAAATGGCAATATGACTATTTTTAATATATTTGGCTTCTAATTTGGCAGTCATTAATAAACTTATGACACAGTTTCTTTGCTGATCCTTAGAGGAAAAGTTTGTAGAACCACAGAAAAGTAGAGCCAAGTAGTTGTTCTCCAAACCCCTTATCTCCTTTTCCTTGACTATGGCCAGACCACAGTTCTCAGCCTCTCTTGCAGCTAGATATGGCCAATGTGATATGAATAGGAGTGATGTGTGCCACTTATGGGTCAGCCCCATATATACATTCAAAGCATAATCTATCATATTCTTTTCTTTTCCTGACTTGATACAAATAAGATCAACAACCTTGGAAGTTACATGGTGAAGATGACAGATTGCAAAATAGAAGGTGACAAGGTTCCTTAATCATCCAGTAGTGTGAAGACCTTTTGTGGAATCTATATAAACAAGAAATAAATGAAAGTTTAATTCATTATACCTTTGGAGTCAATAGTAAAGCAGATGTCCTTCCCTAAAGAATATATCTTCTTTATGAGAAAATTGTAGCAAGTGATGTACTTCTAACTGTGGTGATTACCAGGGATTAATTTTAAAAGATTCAATAAAAAAGAATGACTGAAAGTGAAAATCAAAATTGTTTAGGCCATTTTTAAAAGCTTTTGCTTTTTATTTTATTTCTGTCATATGAATATCTCATCCAACCATCACGTTGTATAATTCACTGTGGTATTTTATAAAATGGTAACAAATTTATTTATCATTATTGTGACCCAAAAAGAGTGAGAGAAAAGCCTATTTAACTATTAATCTTAATTGAATCTAGTTCCTGCATAATAGATACTTCCCAAAGATACTGAACCAATACAGACACAACAGAAAGATACTTTCTAAAACAACCAAAATTGTTGTTGGTAGGTGGCATCATTTGGGTCCGACTCATAGTGACCCTATGTACAACAGAAAAAAATACTCCCCAACACTGTGACACGCCTAGCACTATTGTAAGGGCTTCTCTGCTATTCATAGGGATTTTGATGGCTGGTTATTTTGGGAGTGGGCTTCCAGGTCCTTCTCCTAAGCCTATAGCACCTGGTATTCCCAGGTGGTTTCCCATCCAAGGAGTAACCAGGCCCTACCCTGCATAGCTTTTGAGATCAGACGGGATCCAATGCTAGGCTCAAGCAACCAAAATAGCTCCTCCCAAGTACTGTTAGGGCTGGGATTTAGCTCATTTGGTAGAGCGCTGCTCTGCAGTCTCTGAGGTCCTGAGTTCGTTTCCCAACCCCACAAAAATGGGAGAAGGATGTGGCAATTCACTCCCAAGGCAATCCCGAAACAGTCAGCCATTGAAAACCCTATGAGGATTGCTGTGAGTCAGACGCGACTTGACGACACCTAACAACAACAACAACAACAACAACAACAACAAGTACAGTTAAGTAATAACAATGAATGTAGCCTTTTCTGCTTATAATAACAAAGATAATATTTCAAACTCCAATGGCGGTCAGAACAGAACAGAATCCATCAGGACTATCACATCTTTAGTGCCAATACCCTAAACCCATTAATGCACTCACATTTAGGGGAGGTTAGTTTGTTGTTGTTTCCACTGAGCCTAAAGAAATCCCTGTCAAGTAAGACACTTGATGTCTTTGATTCATTATACAGTCAGGATACAAATATACCACATTTTCTCCATCTTTTACTTAACATAGGTGTTTTGTACACAGGTATATAACCTAATATTTCTTTTCATTAAATTTTATCTAATTAAATTCAGTTAAATATTGCAGTCTGCCAGATCCTTTTGGATCATAATTGTGTCCTCCAACATACTAGCAAATCTTCAATTTGCTATTGTGTTTAAATCTGATAAATATAGCCTCCTTTTCTTTGTCAAAATCACTAAACAGAAGGTCCAGCTGGAGGTACAGAATCAAAAGGGCTTAGTAGCATGCCCCAAGAAACCACAAGGCAGACTGACATTAGCTAATACCATTTTGGGAAGAATCATCTAAAGAGTTACTTTTCAACCTAACTGCTGTTGTACTTGGCCATGATCTTAAGAACATCATGAGAAATCTTGTTAAATTGCCTGCTGAAAACCCAGATATGTCGTGTTTAATACATTTCTCTGACCATCTGTCTAGTAATTCTATCAAGGAAAGAAATGAACTATATCCACCATGACGTGTTCTAAATGCACACATGCTGATTCCTCATGATCACTTCATCTTAAGTGCCCAAAATCTGTCCTTTAAATAATGTTCTCTAGAATCTTGCTGAGATAAATTCTAAGCTATTGGCCTATAGTTTGTGTAGTATACTCTCTCTCTTTTTGAGAAAAAGAACATTTGGTAGTTAATAAGCATAGTCAAGGAGAAGACAAAGAGAACTAAAGAATGCTAAATAATACTTATTGGAAAAAAAGAATATTTTAAAAAATACAATACTTAGCAATGGACTCCAAATTCTGAGAAGGGGTAAGGCAAATTAAAGTTTCATTGAAAAGAAAGATGAATGGAGAATAGGAGCAGAAAAAAGGTGCAAGAGAAGGATATACACAGTATGTATACATAAAGTAAAAAGTATTAGCAAAATCCAAAAGAAAGGAAGGAACTGAGGCATTTGACTGCACTCTGTTGCATTGTATACAGGAAAAAAAAAACATTAAGGGAAGAAAATTCAAGTTAAGAGACTTACAAAACTATGATTCACAAGCCACACTTGACCATTCATGTGTGTAATAAAACCAACAAAGAGATATAGTGCCAAGATTGTGGGGAAAAGGAAAGGTGATTGTGATTCATTCCAATCATGCCATCACAACTCTACTAAAATCAATTGTGGTTGTTTTCTTGTTGTTGTTAGGTGCTGTTGAGTTGGGTCCAACTCATGGTGATCCTATGTACAAGAGAATGAAACACTCTCTGACCCTGTACCATGCCTGGCACAACTGTCAGTGCTGTTCTGCTATTAAGATTTTCAAAGGCAGATTGTTTCTGGAGTGGGCTGCCAGGTCCTTCTCCCTAGCCCGCAGCACCTGATATTCCCAGGCAGTCTCCCATACAAAGATTAACCGGGTTGACCCGGCTTAGCTTCCAAAATCAGGAAGGATCAGTTGCCAAGGTGCTATGACTGCAGACGTGGTTGTTTAGATAGCATATGTTCACTAAACAGAAGGCTATGCTCTCGAATCTTTATATTGATCCCTTCTTTACTAGGACAGTTAAATGCTATTGTTAGATCTATTTCATGGGTAGATAAAATGAAACAGAGACTAAGTAATTTTCAAGGTCACACAAGTAAGAATTAGTGAACTTAAGATATTTTTAAAGCCAAGTTTTATGACTATTAGCTTCTTTTTAAAATTTCTTCATTTTTGAATGTTGTTAAGTGCCATTGAGTCATTTCTGACTCATAGTGAGCCTCACAGGGTTTTCAACGGCTAATTGTTTTAGGATTGCCTTGGGAGTGGATTGCCAGATCATTCTCCCCTTTCTGCAGTGCTGGGCATGAAACCCTGGGACCTCAGAGACTACAGAGAGGAACTCCACCAACTGAGCTAAACCCCAGAAGTGAGCAGAGGGCACCTCCATTTGGACATCTTATCTTCTCAAATGGAAAGTTCTTGACCCAGGATAACCTCTTTTTATATTTTACTTTTGCCCATCTTAAAAGCTAAACACAAGGTTGGGATAAATTTTTTTCTGAATATGTAGACCTGAAAAATAATTAAAGGCAAAAATTAACTAGAAATATATGTCACATTTACCTTCCATTAAAAGAGACCAGGAATGCATTGTTACATCTTATGCTTAAAAGCTAATTATCATATCTATATCATTTAGGTATAGCAATATCTCAGCCTCAAGGGGATCTTTTTGTATGTAAAATGATACAACATGGTAAGACACTCTTTTTCTGCATTATTTTCATTCTTAAATGTAATAGGGCATAGAGTACAATGACATCGAAACTATTTATTTAAATCTAATTCAGAACTGAGTCAGCAAAATTTTTCCAAGCCTGACATTTTTAATGCCGTTATTGTTGTAGCCCAGAAGGAATTTGACTACAGTGGACGGTGCCCAAATAGGGAAGCTAGGTTGGTGCAGTGCTGTTTGGTGCTCCCAAAGCATGTGGTTTAGGGTGAAAGCTATTAGAAGTAGATTGAAGCAGAGGAGCTGAGGCCATAGCTCAGTGATAGAACACCGGCCTGGCACACACAAGGCCTTGGGTTTAATCCCCAGCATCACACACACACACACACACACACACACACACACACACACACACACACCTGGGAGTAGATTGAAGCAGAGAAAGTTATTTGGAGAAACCAGAGCTAGATTGCTTAAAGGAGATATAAGCAGAGAGAGAACGTCTAAAGAGTGCAGATGCCAAAGTCAATTCTTTCATGACTTTTAACATAACACTGGTTTACTACAAAATTCTTTAGAAAAGTGACTCAGTCTCATATAAACTTCCAATCTGAGCCAATTGGAATAAAAATATGCTTGGATTTGACCAGTTACCTCTGTGTTTAACTGATGATCAAGTCCTCATGGATTTCTTTGTATTCTGAGATGTACTCCAAAGTTTGAGTGTTAACAAGAGGCTCAGAATTTTTCCCCAGACTTTGGGCCTACAAAAGTGGATTGAATCATTTTCAACAGACATTTGTTTTTTTCTAGCCAGAATCATGACTGAACATGTTTTCTGTTGGTCAGGAAATACCAAAAGCACAAGCTTTTCTGAAGTATTTGGCAATTTAGCTCTAATTCTTTGTTTAGAATTTAGACATACTAAATATAAGGAAGGCAGATTAAAAAAAGTAAAAAGGAAACAAATTGTACAAATCTTCAAAACTATGAGAGAGACAATTCTTTTGGCATATTGAATGAAGAACTTAAAAAGAAATCAGCAAGAAGGTAAAAGTTTTCTGAGTATTCTCGGTTTTACACAATTTGTATGGCTTCACCTAGATTACTATTCTATACTGCTAATGATTAAAAACATTAGAGGAAATACTGCCTAAAATTAAACAGTGAAATACATTACTAACTTGTGTTTGATATTTTGTATCAATTTTCTTGGTGCTCTTTGATGAGTAAGATGGTCATTATAGAATACTTAGAAATGTGATAAAAGAGATAATTAAATAAGGCATTAAATATTAGTGCCAAATTGATATTGCCCTAAGTCTCAGCTGAGAAAAGTCAAAAGTAGAATCTTAAACAATTCCTAAGCATGTACCATACTAACCCTATATTTCCGCACTAACTGGAAGAGCTAGAAAATTATAAGTAGAATTATCTGTACACTGATATAAAAAGGATAGATTTCCAACAAAAATTTAGAGGGCAGACACTCCTGGCAGCACAAGTATAAGGAATCTGGAAATGGTTAGAAAATCCAGTGGGCTTTGGTCTAGACATTGCTAAACTCAATTTGGCACTATTGTATTTGACTTGAAACTTAGTTAAAAATCTAGCAGTGGGTGGTTCTACAAATAAAAATCCACTTAAACCATATGGCCTTTTAGCTATGCAAAGTATAAAACAATTCCCTTGTTTTTCTTTTCTCATCATTCTTTCTCTGATGACCTTCATTGCTAGAGTCTATTTTTGGCATTATTGTATCAAAAAAAAGTCTACAGCCATAGCACCCTGGCATCCGATTCCACCTGATTTCAGAAGCTAAGCATGATCAGCCTGGTTAGTCCTTGGATGGAAAACTTCCTGGGAATATCAGGTGCTGCAGGCTAGAGAGAAGAACCTGGCAACCCACTCCTGAAACAATCTGCCACTGAAAATCCTATGCATAGCAAATAGTGCCAGGCATGGCACAATGTCAGGGAGTATTTCCTCTGCTATACAGAGGATCACTATGAGTCAGACCTGACTCAATCACACCTAACAACAATATCAGAAGAAAAAAAAAGAGTTGAACATGCTGAATCTTCCTCTATCAATAAATAGTGCTTAGCAAACTTCTCAGGGCATAATGCATTAACAGCCATAGATAAATTACCTTTTGGAAATCTACACCACACACACACACACACACACACACACACACACAAACAACACAGACCAGATATTTTCATATTCTTTATCATAATATTTTTCTATTTTTTGAAATGAAGTTATATATAGATGCACTTACTTAGTCCTCTAGTGATTGGATTTTAAGGTTTAGTAAGCTATCAAACCATTATGTTTGTTGTTGCCAGGTGTCGTCAAGTTGTCTCCGACTCATAGGGACCCTCTCATAGGGTTTTCAATGGCTGATTGCTTCTGGATTGACTATGGAGTGGATTGCCATGTCCTTCTCCCATTTTTCTGGTGCTGGGAATTGAATCTATGACCTCAGAGAGTGCAGAGCGGCACTCTGTCAACTGAGCTAAATCCCAGTCCCATCCATAATCTACACAAATAATAAATCTTTTAAAATGGAAAATAGCCAGTCACAAAGTGACAACAGTGCACAGCAAGAAAATAAATTTAGGTAAAATTCATATTTAATGGATATAAACCTCAATGGCTGTGGAATTGAATGCTAAATGTAGTTAATCAAATTTACTAGATAATCTCCTTTAAAGCAACCCATCCTTTCTTAGAAAATTAATGTTACATATATTTTGGGAATGCAGTATTCCTCTGTTAAATGTGCCTAGAAAATACATAAGTGCCGGGCGCGGTGGCGCATGCCTGTAATCCCAGCCGATTGGGAGGCAGAGGCAGGAGGATCACAAGTTCAAGACCAGAGGCAGTCTGCATAATTTAGGGAGATTCTGTCTCAAAAAGTAAAAAAAATGGGCTGGGGATGCAGCTCAGTGGTCCATCACTTGAAGAGCATGCAAGTGTGAGGCCCTGGGTTCAATCCCCAGTACCACAAGAAAAAAAGAAAAAAGAAAAAAAAAAAGAAATAGAAAATACATAAGTGAGGACTGACAATGGAATTTGAAGTTTAAGGAACTTTTTTTTTAGTCACATTTATCATTTATCCTGGGAAGAGTATGTTGGTCTGTAAATATAAACATATCTAACATCAGTAATCAAAGAATTGTATATTTAATTAATGACACCACTTAAAATAACCAACTTTAAAAATATTTAAAAAGCCAATAGATTTAATGCAATACCCATTAAAATTCCACTGACTTAACAGAAATAGAAAAAATGACCTAAAAATTCATATGGAAACACAAAAGACCACGTATAGCCAAAACACTTTTAAACTGCAAATCTAATTTGGGTGGAATCACAATCCCTGACTTCAAACTATACTACAGGGCAGTGGTTGCAAAAACAGCTTGGTACTGGCACAAAAATAGGCCCGAAGACATCTGGAACACAATAGAAGACCCAGATATACCTCAACACACCTATAGCCATCTTATTTTCAATAAAGGAGCAAAGCAAGTAAACTGGAAAAAGGACAGCCTCTTCAACAAATGATGCTGGGAAACATGGTCATCCACATGCAGAAAAATGAAAGCTGACCCCCATCTCTCAATATACACGAGAGTTAACTCAAAATGGATAAAAGATCTCAACATAAAACCAGAAACTTTAAAACTTATAGAAGGCAAGATAGGCAATACACTCTACCATATAGACATAGAAAAGTATTTCCTTAATAGGACTCCAATTGCTCAAGAAATTGCAACAAGAATAGATAAATGGGATCACATGAAATTAAAAAGCTTCTGTACAGCAAAAGAAACAATTAACAGAGTCAAGGAAACCCCCATGGAATGGGAAAAAATCTTCGCATTTTATACATCAGACAAAGGTCTAATTACTAGAATTTATAAAGAACTCAAGAAAAAAAACCCAAAAAACCAAACAACCCAATACACAAATGGGAAAAGGAACTGAGTAGACAGTTCTCAAATGAAGAGGTCCATAAAGCCATGAAACACATGAAAAAGTGCTCAACATCCCTAGCCATTAGGGAAATGCAAATCAAAACAATGCTGAGACTTCACCTTACACCAGTAAGAATGGCCAAGATCAATAAAACAAACAACAAATGCTGGTGAGGTTGCGGGGAAAAGGGAACACTCTTACATTGTTGGTGTAGCTGTAAATTGGTGCAACTGCTGTGGAAATCAATATGGAGGTACCTCAAAAAACTGAAAATAGATCTACCATATGACCCAGCTATAACACTATTGGGAATTTACCCAAAGGGAGATGGGTCATCATACCACAGAGACACCTGCATCTCCATGTTCAATACAGTGCTTTTCACAATAGCAAGGATATGGAATCAACCAAAGTGCCCTTCAACAGAAGAATGGATAAAAAAAAACTATGGTATATATACACAATGGAATACTACTCAGCAATCAAGAAAAATGAAATAAGGTCATTTGCAGCAAAATGGATGGAATTAGAGAAAATTATTTTGAGTGAATGAACACAAGCTCAGAAAGAGAAACAACACATATTCTCACTCATATGAGGGAGCTGATTCAAAATCACAAGAAGGAAAAATCCTATTCAAAGGTCAGATCATAATAAAAGTGGGGGGAATATAAGAATGATCTCAATATAAATGGACTAGAAATCGCATGTAATTGTTCTAACAAGATAAAAACAAAGAGCACTACAGGAAAAGTTTCTATTTTAAACAGAACTGGAACCCAAGGATATATAGAAATATACTACTAAGTAAATGATAGAGAAGACTTAGATGGGAAACTTAGAGGGAAAGGGTGGGAGGGGGGGAAGTATAGGGGAGGGTAAGGGGTAACCTATATGAATAATGTTTATCAAAATGCATATATGAAAATGTCACAATGAAAAGCATGTCAAAATGAATCACATTATGATGTACATTAAAAATTTCTAATAAAAAATATTTAAAAAGCCAGGCATGATGTTGCACACCTGTAATCCCAGCGACTATGGAGGTGGAGGCAGGAGGACTGCAAGTTTGAGACCAGAGGCAGTCTGTGTAACTTAGCAAGACCCTGTCCCCAAAAATAAAAACAACGGGCTGGGGTGCAGCTCAGTGGTACAGTACTTGCAAGTGCAAGGCCTTAGGTTCAATCCGCAATACCACCAAAAAAAAAAAAAAAAAAAAAAAAAAAAAAAAAAAAAAAAAAAAAAAAAAAAAAAAAAAAAAAAAGATTTAAAGAACTTCAGCCACTCATTGCTTAGGCAATGAGGAAATATGCACAACTATATACTGTTGGTAAAGGTACAAACTGACAAGAAATTTCTGCGGTACTTGATAATAAATATAAAAGTATTTTAAAATATACTTACTCTTTGATCCAGAAATTCTACACCTGTTTATTCTAATGTAACTATAATATACATACATATATATGTATATATAATAGATATATAGATATACATACATGTTGTTGTTAGCTGTCAAATTGGGTCCAACTCATGGCAACCCTATGTACAGCAGATAGAAACATTATCCAACACTGTGTCATGCCTGACAATATGTCAGTGCTTCTCTGTTATTCATAGAGTTTTCAATGGTTGATTATTTGGGACTGTATCAGGAGTGGTTTGCCATGTCTTTTTCCCATTTTGCAGTGCTGAGGCTTGAACCAAGAGCCTCAGAGAATGCAGAGTGGCACTCTACCAACTGAGCTAAAATCCCAGTCTGTATATACATATATACACACATATATGCAGCAAGACAAATATTTTAAATATACATTGAATATACATACACACATATATATATATATATATATGTTCTACAGGGAAAATATTAAATGATGTAGGAAATATCAAAAGAAGAGGAAGTAATACACAGAATCATTAACCAAAAAAGAATTGGTGGATGACCAACCATTTCAAGAGGTTGCATATGATCAGGAACCAATGGTACTGAAGGAAGAAGTGGAAACAGCCTTCAAGGAACTGGCAGCAAACAAGGCTTCAGGAATTGGGGAAATACCAACTGAGATGTTTCAACAAACTTATGCAGCACTGGAAGTGCTAACTTGTTTGTTCCAAGGGATTTAGAAAACTGCTACCTAGCCAACTGACTGGACGAGATCCACATTTGTGCCTATCCCAAGAAAGGAGATCCAACCAAATGTGGAAACTATTGAATGATTTTATTATTATCACACATAAGCAAATTTTGCTAAAGATCATCCAAAAGTGACTATAGCAGTATATATACAGGAGAACAGCTGGAAAATCAAACCAGACTCAGAAGAGGGTAGGAAACCAAAGACATCATTGCTGATGTCAGATGGATATTAGCCGAAAGCAGAGAATTCCGAAGAGATGTCTATGTTTTATCAACTATGCAAAGGCATTTGAATGTGTGGATCATAACAAATTATGGATAATAATGTGAAGAATGGGAATACCAGAGCACCTAACTGTACTCATGAGGAATTTGTACATGGACCAGGATGCAGTCATTTGACAGAAGAAGGAAACACTGTCTGGTTTAAAGTTGAGAAAGATGTGTGTCAAGGCTGTATCCTTTTACCATGCCTCCTCAATTTCTATGCTGCGCAAATAATCCAAGATTCTTGGATTTATGAAGAAGAATGCAGCATCATGATTGGAGGAAGACTCATTAACAACCTGCATTATGCACATGGGGCTGGGATTTAGCTCAGTTGGTAGAACGATGAGCTGCAGTCTCTGAGGTCCCACGTTCGATTCCCAGCACCAAAAAAATGGGAGAAGGGTCTGGCAATCCACTCCCAAGGCAATCCTGAAACAATCAGCCATTGAAAACCCTATGAGGGTCGCTATGAGTCGGATACTGACTTGACGGCACCTAACAACAACAACAACAACATTATGCAGGTGACACAACTCTGCTTGCTGAAAGTGAAGAAGACTTGAAACATTGATGGATATCAAAGAACATAGTCTTCAGTATGGATTTCGACTAAACATCACAAACAAAAACCCTTAGAACTGGGTCAGTAGGCAAATTTAAAATAAGTGGAGGAAAGATTGAGGTTGTCCATGATTTTGCTTTACTTAGTTCTATAATCAACACCCATGAAAGCAGCAATCAAGAAATCAAAAGATGCATTGCTTTGGGAAAAGCTGTGGCAAAAGATCTCTTTAAGCATTGAAAAGTAAAGATGTCACATTGAAGATGAACGCGTGTCTGACTCATGCCATGGTATTTTCAGTTGCATCATAGGGTTGTGAAAGCTGGACATTGAACAAGGGAGACAGGAGAAGAATTGATGCTTTTGAATTATGGTGCTGGAGATGAATATTAAATATACCATGGACTGCCAAAAGAACCAACAGATCTGTCCTAGAAAAAGTGCAACAAGAGTCCTTGGAAGCAAGGATAGCTAGACTGTTTCTTAAATACTTGGTACATGTAGTCAGGAGAGACAAAATCCTGGGGAAGGATGTCATGTTTGGGAGAATGGCAGGTCAATGAAAAAAAGGAAGACCCTCGGAGATGGATTAACATAGTGTCTGAAACAATGGGCTTAAACATAAAAAAGATCATGTGGTTGGCACAGAATCTGTGTTTCATTCTGTCATACATAGGGTCACTATGAGTAGGACCTGATGCAATGGCACCTAACAACAAACAACATATTTATATACACAGATATATATATATATATATATACACATAT
>VMDO01024663.1:0-29370 GCA_007922755.1 Pedetes capensis | reverse complement strand
TTTTTTATTGGAAATTTTTAATATACACCTTAATGTGATTCATTCTGACATGCTTTCCATTGTGACATTTCCATATATGTATTTTGTTGCACGTTATTAACATTTCTTAAACAGTGCATCCTACCGGCATCTATCCCCTGGAGTAAGGCTGGGTTTTCACTTTCAGAGCATCTGCAGCTGTGTGACTGCATCCTCAGCATGTCATAACCGTTTTGCAGGGATGGTAAGGCACTTCATCCTAGCAATGTCTTTACAAATACTCCCACAGTGACCCACAGGTCCTACTGCACTAAAATCTTGAGAAACCAGCAGGGTAGAGTCCAGCAGCCTGTGCTGAAACGTTTTATTGCTGAAATCAGTAACAAGTCAGGAACATTATGACCCCATTGTTTTTCCCTATCGCCTACCAACTTTGTCTTTTTTATTTTATTTTTTATTTTTTGTGCCGTAGTAGGGGTTGAACCCAGGACCTCACACATGCTAGGTAAGCGCTCCACCACTGAGCTTCAACCCCAGCCCATTTATTATTTTTTATTTTGAGACAGGGTATCTCTAAGTTGTAGGCAGGCTACCTCTGGCCTTGAATTTGAGATCCTCCTGCCTCCACTTCTCAAGTCAATGGCATTATAGGCATGTGCCACTGCGCCTGGCTACTTTGTCCTCTTAAATGAAATCCTGTTTGGGTATTCCCTACTGTTATCAATAGTTTTCAGATACATTCCCAAATGTAGAAAAACAATGAAAGTACATATTCTGTATCACTAGGAGCTAGCTTTTTTGAAACCGTGAGTATAGTAGTCTACTCTTATCTGCAATTTTGCCTTCCAAATTTTGCTATCCATGGTCAACCATTAAATGGAAAGTTCCAGAAATAATCAATTCATAACTTTTAAATAACTTTGAGTATGGCATATTACAATTATCATTTTATTATTAATCTCACTGTGCCTAATTTATAAGTTAGACTATATCATAGGTATGTATGTTGTTGTTGTTAGGTGCCATCGAGTTGGGTCTGATTCATAGCGACCCTCATAGGATTTTCAATGGCTGATTGCCTCAGTAATGGATTGCCATGTCCTCCTTCCATTTTTTGTGGTGCTGGGGATTGAACCCAGGTCGTCAGAGTGCAGCACAGCACTCTACCAACTGGGCTAAACCCCAGCCCCTGGTATGTATGTATAGGGAAAAAATAGCACATGCAGGGTTTGGTATTAATAATCTGAGGCTTCAAGCATCCGCTAGGCATCTTAGATCATATCCTCCATGGATAAGTACATTGTACTCCATTGTACTACAATGATACCAAAAGTAATTTCATTCAATTATGAGTTTTTCTTTAATCAGTAGTACAACTTTGGCTGTTGCTATTTCTGTAGGACTGTAAATGTATTTTTATTGCACCCTTTCCAGCAGTTAGACACTAAGATGAGTCTCTCATCTAAAGAGCTTCATCTAAAATCATATATAATTCACATACTAAATAGCTTAACTGGAACTGTGCTTCCTCTCTCTTACAGAGGAGTTTAAAACATAACAGGATTATTAGTAGCTGGATCCTCTTTCTTCTCATATGTACCTGATGAGTATGCCCTCCAGTCCTGAGGTGCTTACCTTCACAAGAAAAAGGCCAAGTATGAATCACTGCATATAATGTATGTTCAGGGCTCTTTGCAATTCCTTGACAGACCCATAGCAAAAATTTTTTTAGTTGAATGAAAAAGGGTCTCAGTTCTAGCTCATCTGTATGGCCCTGTTCTGAGGTGACCATGTATAGCACCTGGACTATCAGACTGCTCTGTTTCCAACAAACTTTCCCTTGAAGACATAAACATTATTAGGACTTATATTTTTTTATCTACCAGCCATTATATACCATCTCATTTTGCAAATGTTATAATGAATATCAGAGTGCTTTCCTTAACTAGACCCCCCTCCCTCCCTTCACCCCTGTCTCTCTCTCTGGGCTTGAATCCAGGCCTTCATGCATGCTAGACAAGGACTCTACCACTGCGCTACACCCCACCCCTTTCTTAACTACATATACTTTTATTTGCTATACCTGTGAAGCTAACTGTGCCAGTGGACTTTCCATTAGGCAATGCTGACAATCCTTACCATTATTATTGTATGTTGGTTACACTTATCTTCCTAATAGTATTTGCTTTCAGACTCCCCATCTTTCAGCCTATTGTCTTATAGTCACTGAGTATCACTTCGCGGCTATATGTTTTCCCTAGTTGTCCCTAAAATCTTCTCCTACTCAACCCCAGCTACTCTAAAGCACTTAATAACATGTCCTTGGGTATGTATGATGTCTTCAGTGTATGGTGGATTGTATTCTAATTTAATAGATGGCTCCACATTATGAATTTCATTCTTTCTCTCCATTCAATGTGGTTTCAGGTGTATGCACAATTATGGGTACGTCTTATTCATGGCATTGAACTGCAGCATGTTCTAAGGTAGCAGTCCCTAACCTTTTTGGTGCCAGGGACCAGTTTTATGGGAGACAATTTTTCTGTGGACCAGGAGTAAGGGGATGCTGATCTGACAGGTAGTGGAGCTCAAGTGGTAATGTGAGTAATGGGGAGCAGAGGTACATACAGACAGCACCAGTCAGCAGCCTGTTGATTGGGGACTTGTGTTCTAAGATATTTATCTGCTGTATTTTCCCTATCTGATTACCTAGTGAGGGACCCTGTATCAGTTAAGGTAATGTGATTGCTTCTGTCTAGTGTTGGTATTAGGGAAAATTTTGGCATCATAAAATAAGTTAGTCTCAAACTCTCTACTGAAAGAGTTTGTATAAGGCTGTTAATTTCTTTAAAAAATGTTTGGTAGAATTTTTGTTGTTGTTAGGTGCTGTTGAGTCAGATCTGACTCATGGTAACCCTATGCACATCAGAATGAAATACTCCCCGACACTGTGCAATGCAGGGCACTCTGTCAGTGCTTCTCTGATATTCACAGGGTTTTCAATGGCTCATTGTTTTGGGATTGCTTTGGAGTGGGCTGCCATGTCTTTCTCCCATTTTTCGGTGCTGGGGATTGAACCCAGGACATCAGAGAACTCAGGGTAACACTCTACCAATTGAACTAAACCCCAGCCTGTTTGATAGAATGTACTAATGAAATCATTTGGGTCTGGAGTCTTATTTGTGGAAAGCATTTTGAAAATAGTTTCTTTAATAGATATAAGTATTCTTATGTCTAGATGTATTTCCTCTTATATAAGCTTTAATACGTTGTATTTTTCATGATAGTTGTCCATTTAATCTATATTGTTTATTTTACTTATTTTTATTTTTCAGTGTTTTGAGAGAGACAGGGTCTTTCTGTGTATCCCAGGCTTCGATCCTCCTGCCTCAGCCCCCTGAGTCCTGGGATTACAGGTGTGTGTGGCCACACCTTGCTTAGATTGCTTAATTTATTATGTAGTTGTTCATAATGTTCTCTTATCATGTTAATTTCTTTCATTCCTAATATTGGTAATTTGTATTTTATTTTTTGACTAGTGTAGCTAGGGCTTTATTGATTTTTGTTTCATATTAGAGCCAAATTTCAGCCTTCTAGGTTTTCTCTATTTTTCTATTTTCTCTATTAATTTTCTCTATTTCATCAATTCTTTTATACTTGCTTTGGGTTTATTTCACTTTTGTTTCTAACAAGTACATTCATGGTTGTAATACTTCTCTAAGACTTTAAGCCCTGTATTAACTACATCTTGCACATTTTATAGTTTTATTTTAGTTACTAGTTTAAAATATTTTCTAATTTCCTTTAATTTCTTTGGCTTTTTACAGGTGTATTAATTTCTAGATTTGGTTTTTGCTAAATATACTTTTGTTCCTTCCTTCCTTTTCTTTTTCTCTTTTTGTTTCAACCATAATATATTTTTGTCATTTTAAAAAAATTTCTGTTTTAGTAATTTTTAATGTATAACTTAATGGGCCTCACTATGAATTCCCATACATGCATTTCATTGTACAATGCTCATATTAACTTCCCCCTTACCCTCTCATGACGCTCCTCCCTTGTCTCCTCCCTCTCCACCAATGGTCTCCTTTCTACTTGCTTGTGTTTTTTGTGAGTATATCTATCTGTATATGTACATCCCAATTTTACCATAAGGGCAACATGTGATTTTTTTTCTTCTATTACCCTTTATTCTTGCCCCTCCCACTTTTTAGTTCATTATCTTTCTCTATGTAGGTTCTATCTGCTTTCATGATCTATATGTTTTAATAATGAATATATATTGAAGTCTAACAACCATATATAAGAGAAAACATGAGATGTTTATGTTTCTTAGTCTGGCTTAATTCGCTTAAAATAATGATCTCTAGGTCCATCCATTTTCCAGAAAATGCTGTAATTTTTTTTTTTATGGCTGAATAAAATTCCATGGTGTGTCTGTGTGTGGGTAGTGTGTATGTATTTGTGTGTGTGTGTGTATATATATATGTGTGTATATATATATATATATATATATACATATCACAATTTCTGTATCCACTCATCTTTTGATGGACAGCTGGGTTGATTCCATATCTTGGCTATTGTATATAAAGCTGCAATAAGTATGGATGAGCAGATATCTGTATGGTTTATTGACTTATATTCCTTTGGCTATATACCCAGGAGTGGGATAGGCAGGTTATATGGCAATTCTATTTTTAGTTTTTTGGGGAACCTCCATACTGATTTCCATAGTGGCTGCACCAACCTCCATTCCCACCAGCAGTGTATAAAAGTTCCTTTCTCCCCACATCCTTGCCAGTATTTGTTGTTTTTTGTCTTTGGTGTTGGCTGTTCTGACTGGAGTGAGATGGTACCTCAGTGTAGTTTTGATTTGCATTTCTCTGATGGCTAAGGATGTTGAACACTTTTTCATATGATTGTTGGCCGTTTGTATTTTTTGAGAGGTCTCTGTTCACTTCTTCTGCCCATTGTTTGGTTGCTTTGCTTTTTTGGTGTTTACTTTTTTGAGTTCTTTATATATTGTAGGTATTAATCCCCTGTTTGATGTATAGTTGGCAAAGATTTTCTCCCATTCTATAGACTGTCTCTTCACTCTGAGAATTGTATCCTTTGCTGTGCAAAGGCTTTTTAATTTAATGCAATCTCATTTGTCAATGCTTGCTATTGTTTCCTATGCTTTGGAGGTCTATTCAGAAAGTCCTTGCCTATGCCTATGTCTTGAAGTGTTTCTGCTATATTTTCCCCTAGAAGTTTCAAAGTTGCAGGTTTTATATGAAGGTCTTTGATCCATTTTGAATTGACTTTTGTACAAGGTGAGAGGGATCTAATTGCAGTTTTCAGCATGAGGATATCCAGTTCTCCCAGCATCATTTGTTGAAAAGGGTTTCTTTTCTCTAACTTATAGTTTTGGCACCTTTTTCAACTAGTAGGTGGCTGTAACTGCATGGGTTTATTTCTGGATCCTCTATTCTGTTCCTTTGGTCTACATGTCTGTTTTTGTGCCAGTACCATGTAGTTTTTCTTACCATAGTTTTGTAGTATAATTTGAAATTAGAAATTGTGATCTCTCTGCATTGTTCTTTCTGCTCAGGATCACTTTAGCCATTCAGAGTCTTTTGTGCTTTCAGATGAATTTTTGGATTGTTTTCTCTTTCTGTGAAGAATGTCATTGGGATTTTGATGGGGATTGCATTAAATCTATAGATTGCTTTTGGTAATATAGCCATGTCCAAAACATTCTTCCAATCCATGAGTATGGGAGATCTTTCTACCATCTGGTGTCTTCTTCAATCTTTCTTTAGTGTCTTAAAGTTTTCAATGTAGAAGTCTTTCACCTCCTTGTTTAGGTTTATTCCCAGGTATTTTATTTGTTTTGAAGCTATTTTGAATGAGATTGCTTTCCTGGTTTGCTTCTTTGCCTGGTCATTCTTGATATAAAGAAAAGTTACTGCTTTTTGTATGTTAATTTTATATCCTGTTACTTTGCTGAAAGTGTTTTTATCAGCTTTAAGAATTTTCTGGTGGAATCTTTAGGTGAACCTGACTCAAGAGCACCTAACAACAAATATAGGATCATGTCATCTGCAAATTGGGATAATTTTTTACTTATTCATTTCCTTTATGGATACCTTTTATTTCTTTCTCTTGTCTTATTGCTGTGACTAATAGTTCAATTACTACTTTGAATATCAGTGGAGACAGTAGACATCCTTGTCTTGTTCCTGATTTTAGGGTAAATGCTTTCAGTTTTTCCCCATTTAGAATGATGTTGGGAGTGGATTTTTCATATATTGCCTTTATTATGTTGAGGTTGTTGTTGTTGTTGTTAGGTGCCGTTGAGTCGGTATCTGACTCCTAGAGGCCCTCATAGGGTTTTCAATGGCTGACTGTTTCAGGATTGCCTTGGGAGTGGATTTCCAGGCCCTTCTCCCATTTTTTGTGGTGCTGGGAATTGAACTCGGGTCCCCAGAGACTGCAGCGCAGCACTCTACCAACTGAGCTAAATCCCAGCCCTATGTTGAGGTATGTTCCTTCAATTCCTAGTTTCTTCAAGGCTTTTATTAGAAAAGGATGTTGATCTTTGCCAAAGGCCTTTTCTGCATCTATTGATGATCATGTGGTTTGTGTATTTGAGTCTATTTATTCTGTATTATGTTTATTATCTTGCATATGTTGTACCAACCTTGTATCCATGGGATGAAACCAACTTGATCATAATGTATGATCTTTTTAATATGTGGTAGAAGTCTATTTGTAAGTATTTTATTAAGAATTTTTGCATCTAAGTTCATTAGGGATATTGGTCTGTAGTTTTGCTTTTTTGATGTATTTTTCTCTGGTTCTGCTATCAGGGTATTAGTGGCTTCATAGAATGACTGTGGGAGTGTTCCTTCCATTTGTATTTTGTGGAATAATTTGAGGAGCATTGATCTTAATTCTTCTTTAAAGGATTTTTAGAATTCAGCAGTGATTCCATCTGGTCCTGGGCTTTTCTTTGTTGGGGGAATCTTTATTACTGCTTCAATTTCATTGCTTCTTATAGTTATGTTTAAGGTCTTTATATCCTCTTGACCTAATTTTGGCAGGTCATATGTGCCTAGGAATTTTTTAATCTCATCTAGGTTTTCCAGTTTTATTGAATATATTTTTTCAGAGTATTCCCTAATGATTCTCTGGATTCCATTGGAATCTGTTATAATGTTCCCTTTTTCATCTTTAATTTTCTTGACTTTGAGTCTTCTCTTTTTCCTTTGGTTTGCTAAGGGTTTGTCAATTTTTATTTTTTCAAAGAACCAGCTCTTTGTTTCATCAATTCTTTTTATTCTTTTAATCTCCATTTCATTAATTTATCCTGTGATCTTTATTATTATTTCTTTCCATCTACTGTTTTGGGGTTTTGTTTGTTCTTTTTCTAAGAGCTTGAGGAGCATCATTAAAGTATTTGAGCTTGCTCTAATTTTTTAATGTAGGCACTCATTACTATAAATTTCTCTTAGAACTGCTTTTACTGCATCCCAAAGGTTCTGATAGATTTGTGTTTTCATTTTCATTTGATTCTAGGAATTTTTAAATTTCCTCTCTGATTTCTTCAAGTACCCATTGGTCATTTAAAGTGTATTGTTCATTTTCCATATATTTGTATAGCATCTGTAATTTCTTTTGCTTTTCATTTCTAGTTTTATTCCCTTATGGTCTGATAAGATATATGAAATTATTTTGATTTTCATATATTTAAGACTTGATTTGTGGTCTAAAATGTGATATATTTTATAGAAGTTCCATGGGGTGCTGAGAAGAATGTGTATTCTTTTGGGGGGAATATTCTGTATAAGTCTACTAAGTCCATTTGATCTATTGTGATGTTTAACTCTGAAGTTTTTAATTTTTGTCTGGATGTTCTATCTATTGATGAGAGTGGGGTATTGAAGTCATCCACAATTATTGTATCTGGATGTATCTGTTTTTTTTAAGTCCAGTAGTGTTTTTTTAATGAAGTTGGATGCACCAATGCTCAGTGCATATATATTCACAATTGTTATACCTTCTTGGGCAATTGTTCCCTTTATTAATGTGTAGTGACCTTCTTTTCCTCTTTGAACTAGTTTTAACTTGAAGTCTACTTTGTTGGATGTAAGGATAGCTACTCCTCTTTTTTGTTGGCTTCCAGTTGCTTGCTATATCAGTTTCCACCCTCTTACTTTTAGTCTGTGGGTGTTCTTGCCAGTGAGATGTGTTTCTTGGAGACAACAATTGTTGGATCTTGTTTTTTAGTCCAGTCAACTAGTCTATGTCTTTTGATTGGAGAGTTAAGACAATTTTTATTTAGGGTTATTATTGAGAAAGGTTTGCTTGTTGTTGGGTTGGGTGTTTCCTTGGTTGGTTCATAAACTATTCATTCTTTTCTTTCTCCCTTATTTATATTCTGGGTTTGGCAGTTTTTGAGTTAGACATGACAAGTTCTTTCCTAGTTCTCTTTAGTTTGTCTGTTCTTCCCATGAAGTTTATTCTTTCCTGTGTTCTCATAGTGAAGACTATATTTCTTCCTGCTGTGTGTGTAGGATTCCTTTAAATAACTTCTGCAGTGCTGGCTTGGTGGTCATGTATTGCTTTAGTGTGTGCCTGTCATAGAATATCTTTATTTTTCCATCTATTTTAAATAACAACTTTGCTGGATATAATCTTGGTTGGCAAATATTTATTGTGAGGGCTTGAAGTATATCTTCCCATCCTTTCCTAGAATTTAGGGTTTGTGTTTAGGTCTGATGAAATTCTGCCAGATTATCCTTTGTGAGTTGGTATCTTTCTCTTGCAACTTTTAGTATTGTTTCTTTGTCCTGTCATCTTGGAATTTTAATTATTATGTGTCATGGGGAGGTTCTTTTTGGGTCATGTCTGTTTGGTGTTCTAAATGCCTCTTGTTGTTGGATGTCCATTTCTTTCCTCAGGTTTGGGAAATTTTCTGCTATGATTTCACTAAATAAGTTTTCCATGCCTTTAGTTTTTATCTCGGCTCCTCCTTCTACCCCATGGATTCTTAGGTTTGATCTCCTGATCATGTCCCAAAATTATTGAAAATTGTGGTCATGTTCTTTTAATTTTTTTCTTTACTGATATCTGAATGTAGTATTTCCTCAACCTTATATTCTATCCCTGATATTCTGTCTTTGGCTTTATCTAGTCTACTCTTTTTAATTTGGTTTATTGAGTTCATTTCCAGCATTTTTTTCCCTTCAAAATCTCAATTTCCCTGCTGAATTTCTCATCTGTTTTTCTGACTTTGTCATAGACATTGTTGACTTTCTGACTTAAGTCTTGTATTGATTTTCTTCATTCACTGGCTTATTTGTGTCCCCTTTGAAGTCACTGATCAGTTTTACAAGTAAACTTTTAAATTCTTTGGCATTTCCAGTGTTTCAATATCTTTGGATTCAGTGGTTAAAGACTCATGGTCTCTTCAAGGAGATGTGTTATCTTGTTTGTTCATGTTTCTCTTATTTATGATTTGTGACTTGTGCATCTGTAGGGGTGGATATCCCTTCTTGTTTTATTTGGAGGTCTTCTTAGTGTTACTTTGTTTGAGACCAAACTCTCCAGTGCCAGTCCCAGAGAGGAAGACAAACCACTATAACAGTTACAATACCTGACCAAACCAGATTTAGAAATATATTTAAAATCACTTAATGCCACCTGTTGTGCCACCAATGCCCATATAACAGAGAATAACAATAATTATATTGAGTACTCTATGAGGTTATAAAATACTTAGGTTGAAGGTATGAGTAGTATTTACTTGAAGTATGAAGGAGGGCAGAAAAAGGAGAGGCAGGAGGACACCTCAGGGTGAAGTAAAAGAAAATGACAGTCTAGAAAGGAAATGAATGTTAGAAAGAGGGAGGGAAAGGAGCTAAATTTAAAAAAATTATGGCACAATAACAAAAATGATATATTAACAGAATTAGATAAACATAAGCAAAACAATAAGTAGTGAGCCTGAAAGATTTAAAGTGTAGAAAATAGAAAAAGAGAGATACAGAAAAAGGCAGGGAGGCTGAAAAAGATAGGAAAAAAAAACCTAAAGAAAAAATACAGAAATTACATTAGAAAAAAGGGAATTGAGGAAATGAAAATTAACAATGGAAAGATGGTAAATATAAAACAAACAAAAAGATGAACACCAAGTTGCTTCCCTAAGACTTCAGTAACTTTGGGAACTGAGGCAGGAGGCTCTTGAGCCTCAAGGCAGTGGCAGCCTGTGTAATTCAATGTAATCCTGTCTCCAATCAAAAATAAGAAAAAGGCTGAGGATTCTACACCATGGCACTGCAATTACCCCAGTAAAGCAGGAAGGAAAGATAAAACAATAATAAAAACGCACACAAAATATCCTTTCCCCCAAAATAGATGAAAGTAGATTAAAAAAAAAAAAGAAAGAAAGAAAAAGAAGGAAGAGTACTGGAGGAGCTTCTTTCTGTGGCCTCTAATGTTGGAGTCTGTTAAGTGGAGGTGGTGATAAGTTAAGGCTGGAGTCTTTTTATCTGACCATGGCTCAGAGTTGACTATCTCCATAGTTCCACTCAGGAGATAGAATTGACTCCTCTCCCCCAGTGGGTGAGGCTCGCCACTAGGCAACTTTCCCAAACCTCTTGCTGCCTGAACCTCACATGGTGCCAGTGTCCTAGCTCTCAACCAGCTGTAACTACCCACTGCAAGTGTGTGTCTTGCTGGGGCCATGGCAGGTCACTCCCAGGCTCTCCACAGTTGATAATTTTTTGTTTTCAGACCCCCTGGATAGCTCAGCCTCACACAATAGGCTCCCTCTCAAGAGGGCCCCAGTTAAAATCCCCTTGAGACATGGAGTATGGAAAAGAGTCACTTATCCAATGTTGAACCCCTCAGACACAGAGAGCTACTGTCTCAGCAAATCCTTGGAGGAGTTCAAGGGCTTCAAGGACTATGGGCTTATCCTGTGGCTGGAAGTCTGATGGCAAAGGACTGTCTGGCTCACCTCTTTGGATGAGGGCCCCATTTCCCCTCCCTAACTGAAGCCACAGCTGGAGATATGTCCTGATCAGCCCTTCTCCTTGTTCAACTCCATCCTGCTATCTGGGACCAACCAACAGTCTCCTTTGTGGTTTCTATGCTTTTCCATACCTTCTTTCTGTGGAAAAGAAGTCTCCATTCCTTTCTATTCTGACTCCTTTGTTTTACCACATTACGCAGAGGCTGCTTTCAATCTGCCATCTTAAACCAGAAGTCCTCTTTGTCATTTTCTTTTACTTTCTTTCTTTTTTCTTTTCTTTTTTCTTTTTTTTTTTTTTTTGTATGGTCTCACTATGTAGCCCAGGCTTGCCTTAAACTTGCAATCCTCCTGCCTCAGCCTCCCCAGTGCTGGGATTACAGGTCTATGCAACCACACTTTTTTTTTCTAAATATTTTACTGATTTCTATTTCCATTGTGGATGGAGGACATGTATGATTTGTATATCAAACTTTTGGATTTATTGAGACTTGGTTTAGTCTAGCACATAATCTGTCTTGATGCACATATCATATGTATTCTGGAGTTACTGGTGGAGTGTTCTACAAATGTCATTTAGGTCAAATTGGTTGGTTTGTTGTTGTTTTCAGGTGCCGTCAAGTCGGTGTCTGACTCAGCAACTCAGTACAACAGGCAAAACACTATTGTCAGTGCTTCTCTGTTATTCATAGGGTTTCCAATGACTGTTTTTTTGGGGGGGGGGCGTGGGGAGTGGTTTGCTCTATTCTTCTCCCAAGCCTATAGCACCTTGTGTTCCCAGCTGGCCTCCCATTCAAGTCCTAACCAGGTCTAACGCTGCTTGGCTTCCAAGATCTGACAGGATCGGATGCCACAATGGTACAGCTGCAGGCTAGAAATCGGTTAGTAGTATTTTTGAAATCTATCCATACTGCCTTTTAGGTTTTTAATCTAATTTTCTAATGATAACCGAGAGAGGAGTGTTAAGTCTTCAACCATGACTACAGATTCATTTCTTTCCCTTTTAGCTCTATTTTTGCTTCATATACTTACAAGTTCTGTTATTTGGCTTATACATACCTATAATTGTTTTATCTGCCTGAAGAACTGAGCCTTCTAGAAGTATGAAATGTCCTTCTTTTTGATGGCAGTTCTCCTTGTCTTTAGAGTATTTTATGTAGCCTTAATGTAATCACTCTACTGTCCATATTCTTGTTTGGTACACGTTCTTCTGTAAGTTTACTTTAAACCCATTTATATCTTTGTATTTAAAATGTCTCTTGTAGACAGAATTTAGGTTTGCCTTGCTTTGTTTAACCAGTCTGACAATCTCTGCCTTTAATTGGAGTGTCTACTTCACTTACATTTAATTATTGTTCGATTTAGGCCTATCATTTGGCTATTTGCATTCTATTTTTCTTAATTGTGTTTTGTTTCTCTGTTCTTTCCTTTATCTTATTTATGTTAATATTTTGGGATTTCATTTTAGTTAACTGCTGGATTTTTAATCTTTTATTTATTTATTTATTGAGACAAGTTCTTCCTCTGTAGCCCAGGCTAGCTTCAAATTCATGATCTTCCTGCCTCAGCCTGTTGAGTGCTAGGTTTACAAGTGTGTATCATCATGCCTAGATGTACCTTCTGGCTTTTTATTTTTGTGATTTCTCTAGGAATTAACATACAGAGCTTTAACTTTTCAGAGTCTACTTTGAGTTGATATTGTATCATCTCACCTAAAATGTGTCTTATACCCATATATTTCCATTCCTACCTTATAATGTATGTGACTTCATGTATATTCATATATATTTTATGTAATTCTGAGTTGACAGAGGTTTTCCCCCCAGTATTTTAAAGATGCCATTACAATGATTTTTTGCCTCACTGTTTTTAATGCCACACCAACAATAATTCCTAACTTTGCTTTCCTATATGTAAAATGTGTGTGGGGGGGGGGCTTTCATGATTTTCTATTTATCTTAAATTTCTGGCAGTTGAATATATGACATGCCTAGTCATGGTTTGCTTGTATTTAATCTGTTTATAACTCACTAAACTCTGATTGGGCTGGGATTTAGCTCAGTTGGTAGAGCACTGCGCTGCAGTCTCTGAGGTCCCGAGTTCAATTCCCAGCACCGCAAAAATGGGAGAAGGACCTGGCAATCCACTCCCAAGGCAATCCCGAAACAGTCAGCCATTGAAAACCCTATGAGGGTTACTATGAGTTGGATACCGGACAGGGGAGGCGGGAGGGGGACCTAACAACAACAACAACAAACTCTGATTTGTAAATTTTCTTTTCTCACTAAATATAGAATACTTAAATTATTATTTTTTTCCAATATTTTATGTCCTGTCTCTGTCTCAGCTCTTTGTGGCACTCCTATTACACCTACATTAGACCTTTTGATATTTTCCCACAGATTCTAATAATAATAATAATAATAATAATAATAACCTCAAATCTTCTCTGAAGACTGCCCAGTGAATTTTTGAGGACTTCTGAGAGTGAGAGTGGTATTTTGTGAAGGTTTGGCTAAGTCTATGTTTTAAGAATCTATGGTATGAATTTCAATATACTACTGGTATATAAACCCTACAGCTGTACCACTATGGCATCTGATCCCATCAGATCTCAGAAGCTAAGCAGGGCTGGACCTGGCTAGTACTTGGATGGGAGAACTCCTGGGAACACCAGGTGCTGTAGGCTTGGGAGATGGACCCAGAAACCCACTCCCCCACCCTACAAAAAAAGAAAAAACAATCAGCCATTGAAAACCCAATGAATAGCAGAGAAGCACAACAGTGTTTTGTCTGTTGTACATAGGGTCACTATGAGTCACACACTGACTTGAGGGCACCTAACAACAACAGGCATATGTAAATAATATATTTTTAAAAATCTATAGTGGTTCTCTCCTGCCTATTAAATAAAGATTGGGTGCCTTATCTTGGCTCCCAAAGCTTTCTACAATAGTTAGGTACATTATTTGTATATGCAAAATGTTGCTGTGATTGGCAGGGAGATCAGAAGTATATAATTAGAGAGGATGGGAGAGCAATTCTCCAAAAGGAAAGAAGAGGAGAAAGGTGATCCCTTGTGACACAATATTAATACACACTCTCTGCTTTTTCCAGGAAAATTGCCATATCCACTGGCCTAGCTGTGGTTTTACTGCATGTATTTGGCAGTTGTGCAGAATATGCCTGTTTCCCATAAAGTCTGATTCAGGATCATCTTATTTCTCCCTGGCTAAATTTTAATCTTTGACAATGTTTTAAGCACTGAAAACACCCACAAATCCTAGCACAGATATGAACATGGGTGTTTCCTAACACTTACGTCAAAGCTGAAGTTGGGTGCAAGATGCTTTGATGAGCCAGATGAAGTTCAGGGTGACCATGATGGCACTTTGGTCTCTAGCATTGGAATGGGTTGTCGAGTTAGCACCATGACGATAGTGCCAGTTCAGCCTGTGTGGAGACCACCTTATACCTTTTGCATATGCAGTAGCATCTTTAATGTCTTCAGACATAGTAATGCAATTGGAATCACTATTTCTGTCCTTGTAGAAAATGTATTCCAACAGGTCACCTTCATTAATGGACTTGAGAAAGAAATTGGATGACTGGGTAAGGGTTCATTTTTAGATCCACAGAGAAATTGCTGATTGTGTTTAGTGACTCTAAGAGTCAGTGTTACAGGATAAGTAGGAATGAAGAATGAAATTAATATAAACTTAAGTTTACCAGGAAAAAAATGGCCAGGCACTGTAGTGCACACCTGAACTCCCAATGACTAGGAGGTTGAGACAGGAGGATCACATGTTCACAGCCAAAGGCAGCCTGCACAATTTAGTGAGACACTGTCTCAAAATAATAAAGATGGGGCTGGGAGTATAGCTTAGTGGTAGAGTACTTGCCTAGCACAAATAGGCCCTGGGTTTACCCCCCACTTTAAGAACTGCAAAAACAAAAACAAATGAACCTCAAACTCTGCTTCACTCATAATTTACTTCCACATTTTGCCAATGATAATCTATTCAGAGGTGTTATCACATGAGCATGATCAGAATTTTCTCCTAAGCTTATTATCACCACTGATTTATGTGCCAGCAGTTGCTAAAGGGCATTGCCCAGGAGAAAATAGGAGATGGTCTTCAAATCTATTTAGAAATAACCTAAAGTAAATAGTTCTGATAAGCATAAAGAGCTGAAATGTATAAAGAAGAGCTTCAGGTTATCATTGGGATAAATGTATCATTCATGCCTTTTTCCACGCAAATGTCATGAGTGAAGGCAGGTGCTTTGCTGGGGCCAAGGTGCAGAGGGACCCCGCATTACACCATGGCTCAGTTACACCTTCCTTGGAAGGCCCTTGAGGGACACCACAGGATGTGGGAAAGCAGCCTGTCACTGCATTTGAGTTTGGGACATGTAATCCCCAACTCCGAAACAAAGTCTGAAAAAGTTGGCCTGCGGCATGAGGCACCTTAGGGTCTGCCCTAGATGGGGTCTCTTCCTCTCCTATGCCCCAAACCTGTGCCTTGAGCCCCCATTCCCTCTGCCCAGCCTTGTAAGAATGAATCCCAGGCAAGGACAGTTGTGAAGTGTCCACAGGGAAGACAGAGTCAGTGGGATCTGTGTCTTGCCTGTGTTGGTGATGTGGTGCATGTTCTGGAGATAGGATTGAGAGTGATCCGGCATGGTTTAGTCATGCTTTGAAATGGGTATGAAGCACAGTCTGACCTCCTGAGTAGCTTGGCATGCTGTGGGAGCAGTGCCAGGAGCAGCATTGGATGCATGAGCACTGCCTGCTGCCCTCTGGCCTGCCTCTGGGTCAAGAGACAGCCTGAGCATGAAGGGTGCAGGCGTTGGCCCCTTTTTGCCTCGAGAGCCACACTTGCACAGGGGCTGTCCGTATGCCCCAGAAGTGTGTGTAGGGATGCATTTCACACAGCTTCATGTGCAGCCCAGAGTGGGGTAGAATTAGGACCCCCCCAGGGCAACCCTCAGCCAGTGGACAGTAGCAGCTCTTTGGTGGGCAATTCTGGGGTGTACTTTACCTGGCTTCTAGGTTGTGGTGGGGCTCACACCCTCAGTGGCCCACGGTGGACAATGATGTATCCTCCTAACGGCTTTCTTCTTCCCTGTGTCACATTCCCTTTTCCCCTACTCTGACCCCCAAGTCAACTACCTATAAGCAGGTTTGAGCTAGCTGTGCTTTCAGAGAGACAAACCCAAGCTAGGAGCCACTTGAGGCATCTAAGGCAGAAAAGGATGTGTTTCTGACTGGGAAGTTGCCTGTTTTGTGCATTAAGTTTTATTCATTCAGGTGGCAACTCACCTTTTTTCTTTCTTTTTTCTTTCTTTCTTTTTTTTTTTTTTTGTGGTACTTGGGGGTTGACCAGGGCCTTGCACATGCTTTGCAAGTGCTCCATCAACTAGGCTGCTCCCTAAGTCTATTATTTTATTTTTTTATTTTGAGTCAGGATCTCCCTGAATTATGCAAGCTGCATCTGGCCTCTAACTCGGTGATCCTACTGACTCCGCCTTCCAAGTCACTGGGATTACAGATGTGCACCACCGTGCCCAGCCACCCTCTACCTACACAGCCAGCTCACTCCTCAGGGCTGTAATTCTGTGCTCCCCAGGGCACCTCCTCCAGACTTGTGCTATGTCCTTGGTCCTTGAGACAGTTATCCTGGCTCACACTGTAAGACCACATCAGACACGTACTCTAAGCTGCTAGAAATGGAGGGTACCAGATGAGGGAAAGGAACAACTTTTCTTCTTTTGTTTATCTTTTCCTAGAGGCTTTTGAAAGGCAGGTTTGGGGTTGCAAGCCACTGACCTTGGCTAACGTAAGCAGAAAAGAAAAATAACTTGCAGGAAAGATGATAGCTTGTTTTTTGTTTGTTTTGCAGTCCTGGGGACCAAATATACACCATAAACAAACACTGTAGCACTGACTCCCATACACAGCCCTGAAAAGACAGATTTAAAGGCTTCCCAGCCAGGAACAGCATTCCAAATTCTATCATGGAATGAGTATGCTGAAGGGCGTGCAAGAGGCAACTCGTATAACCATTGCACCAGACCCTGGGTTTTGCAGCCCCATAACCCACCATAGCCATCACCAGTGCCCAAAAGAGCTGCTGGATACTTGCTGGCTTTGCATGGTGTCTTAGCTGCCCCCAGGGGTATCACATTCCCTGGCAGAGCCAAAGAACCCTCTATCATTGATTGTCATTCCACAAAAAACAAACAGGCAGCAGAACAAAGAGACCTCTTTGGCTATACTGGAAGATGCCAGTTAGTGTTACCACTTGGATCCTAACTAGACTCCCCAGGATTCCTGATGCTGTGTTCCCTCATTTAACCAAAAGTTGCACTTTCACCTGTTATAAACAGCAGGGTTTTTACAACTTTGTCTTTAGAATACATTTAGACACTGCTACCTTATGGAAATAGCATCTTCAAGTGTTGAGAGGCCATGGAATCGATATCTTCAAGATGCTCCCAGAAATATCTCTCTAAGGGTGTGGCCCAACCAAGGTGGGAAGAGACCCCTTGGTATGTTATTACTGAAAGTAAGACTTAGGTCAGCCTCAATGCTAATCTAGTGCCACCTCCCTCATCCCCATGGTAACTCTAAAGGAATAGGTTACAAATACAACACAAGGAGACTGAAGGAAACAGACTGTTTTAGAGACTCAAACTTCCAAAACCTCATGACCCCAGGCTTACTCTAGTGACATGAAAACACTGTTTGTTCTTGAAAACAAGATGTTGTTAGTTGGCCCCAACTTGATGGCACCTCATAGAGACCCTATGTACAACAGAACAAAATACTCCCTGACACTTTGCCATGTGTGGCACTATTGTCAGTGCTTCTCTGCTATTCAGAGGGTTTTCAATGGCAGATAGTTTCAGCAGTGGGCTGCCAGGTCCTTCTCCCTAGTCTTCAGCATCTGATATTCCCAGGCAGTCTCCCATCCAAGGACTAACCAGGCCAACCCTGCTTAGCTTCCGAGATCAGGTGGGATTGGGTGCCAGGGTACTATGCCCACAGACACAAGAGGACAAGATAAGGAATGCATTTTTTAAGATCTGTTGCAATGATTGTAAATCTGAGTGGATCAAGGCTCTGACAAGGCCAATGAGTACAAGTGGCAGGGTGGATTCTCTGGGGAGCAGAAAAAGTTGGGAATGCAAATGGTTTCAAGAATTACCCCACCTGAGGGGCTGGAGCTGTGTCCCTTCTGCTGAGAGTGGCCTTCTCCAGGAGCTGTGTCCCACTCCATCAACTAGACCCCTGCAGCTGTGTGTGTCCATAGGGTCATCAAGTTTCTCAGGAACCATTTGCATGGCAGTGGCCCTTATGTCCTTACCCACAGGTGCTCAGCCCCAGCCCATGGAGCGAGGAAAAGAGCTGGCTCCTCATTCCCAAGGCTCCACCCCATCTGCTTTCTCCTTATCCTGCCTTATCTGTCCAAAGGTCTTTCATTTCTTTTAGTTGTTGTTGCTGTTAGGTGCCATAGAGTAGGTATCTGACTCATGGTGACCCTACATACAACAAGCGAAACACTACTGTCATGCTTCTCTGCTGTTCATAGGGTTTTCAATGGCAGATTGATTTTTGGGAGTGGGTTGCTGGGTCCTTCTCCCAAGTCTACAGCACCTGGTGTTCCCAGGCGGTCTCCCATCCAAGTACTAACCAGGCCCAACCCTGCTTAGCTTCTGAGATCTGATGGGATCAGATGCCACAGGGCTATAGCTGCAGGCTTCTTTTAGTTAGGAAGCAAAATCCCCTATGTGCCAGTAGGTGCAGAGGAACAGGCTTTGCTCTGGCCATGAGGCCAGCTCAGCCCCTCCTGACTCCACAAGTGAATACCATGCTCCCCAGCCTTCACACACCCATTAAGAGTTCAAACCCTTAGTCCCTTGTGAATGATGCCTTGCCACAAGGTCAAAATGAAGACTCATCAAAGTAGAAGTGCTGTGAATTCTTGGGAGGAAGCCCTGTGATAATTTAGAAGAGTCCCTTTAAGTCTCAGGATCCAAAGTGAATCTATTTGGGCCTGTTAGGTTGTTGTTAGGTGTTATTGAGCCGGGTCCAAGTCAGTGACCCTGCGTACAACAGAATGGAACACTCTCCGACACTGTGCCATGCCCGGCACTATGTCAGTGCTTCTTTGCGATCCATAAGGTTTTCAATGGCTGATTGTTTTGGGATTGCTTCAGGAGTGGGCTGCCAGGTCCTTCTCCAATATTTGCAGTGCTGGGGATTGAACCCAGGGCCTTGGAGTGCACAGAGCATCACCCTACCAACTGAGCCAACCCCAGCCTATTTGTTTAGGATTGGAAACTTTAAAAAAGGAGACAGAAAGCAGCAATGAAGCCTCTGCTGCCCACAGCTTAGGGAAATCATACAGGCCATTCAGGAAACCTGTGTGTGGGCAAGACTTAGGCACTAGAAGAAAGGCCGTGGGAAATGTCCAGAGAGCCTAGTTGCAGGCTTTGCCACCACAGGTTCTCTCCTGGGTTTGAGGGTCTCTGAGTTGTGCCCACCAGCTACCTAGGCTCTAGGGAACAGTGTCTGGGCATGTGGAGATGAAGTATTGGGCTAACCCAATTCGGTGCTCCAGCATATAATGATTTCCATCTTTTCAGAAAGAGTATGGAACTAAGTGATTAATGGCTACTCTGAAAATCACCAAGTGTCATAATACTCAATTCCCAAATGACAAGGGGGCAGATGCTAAGGCTCTAGGCACTAAAAAAAACAGCAAATGTTCCCCTTCTGTGTTTAAAAAAGAGAAAAAAGAAGGGAGTGGGAGGAAAGAGAAGTGACTTGTGAAGATTTGCTGTTCTTGAAAATTGGTCTTTACCTTAAATCACCCATCTTGGTTCCTGTGCTGTCCAGCCTGTGGGGCTTGGCTTGATGACCTCAGGACACCTGGGAAGCTCGTAGCTTCTCACCTGCAATAAGCCTTGGTGGCAAACTCTCCCCTGCTGATGTACCATTTGTGTGTAAAAATCCTTCTGTTATGTCTAGAAGTGCTTCCTACAGAGTGTGGCTCATCATTTACACCTGAGTGACCACCTCACTCCCTTCTCCTGAGTCAATGTCTCTAGCTGAGGGATGGCGGTATCACTTGACAGAAACACAGCAATACTTCTACCCTTTGACCAGTCATCCAGCTCCTAATTTTCTAAGTGCAGCATCTACTTCATTTATTGATGTGGGAATGACTTGTTATCTATTGTTTTACAAATTACTCTAAAACTTAACAGCTTAAAGCACCAAGTACTTACTGTCTCAGAATGTCTAGGGGTCAGGAATCTGAAGTAGTTTATCTGTGTGTGTGTGGGGGGGTTCAGAATCCCCTTGAGGTTACACTCAAGCTATCACCTAGTGCTCATCTCAAGGCTCTGCTGAGGGTGGAGAATCTGTTTCCAAGTTGACTTGGATGATCATGGCCAGGCCTCAGTTATTTGCAGGCTGTTGGGCTGAAGGCTTCCGCTACTCCCTGACAGATGTCTGGAGGCTTCACATCTTTACTGTATGGGCCTCTCCTAAAGCTGTTCATAGCATGGAAACTTGCTTCTCTCAGAGGGAGCCATTCTAAGAAAGAGAGTGAGAGGCAGGAGCCATAGTCTTTTTATGACTTAGTCCCGGAAGTGATGTGCCATCACTTCTGCAATATGCTATTGGTCTGACAGAGATCAATCCTGGTACACCATGGGTGGAGCTACATCAGGGTGTGAATGCTAGGATGGGGATCTTTGGGGGCCATCTTCATGACCATGGGAAAAAAAGCTAAAAGGCTCAGATGCTGGTTCTAACTTATCCAGGGTCTAACTTTAGACCCTCTCTAGAGAAGCCAGATTCAGTCTCAGTCCATGACCTCAGGTTTATGAAAAATAAGACTTTTATGTTGAGCTTACATTCTACTGGACTTTATGAAACTTTAACTTCACTCTTTCTTGGGGGAGCCAAAGTATAGGGAATGATCTCCTTGATTATAAATAACATGTCCACCCATTTTTCTCCTATAATATCCATTATCTAGGATCTTTTCTTCTGCTTCTAGGCTGTAGCTGAGAATTTAGCTGGCCATGTAGCATCTCATTTGCCTGGATGTGCTATGGTTCTTTCCTTTCTTAGGTCTGCCTGCTTCCCAGGTGATTTTTTTTCCTGGGGAATGGGGAACAGGCTGCCCCTACCACAGGGCCCTCAGACTTCTGTGCTTATTTTCACTTCCATAGCCCAGAGAAAGCTCTTTCTAGGATATTTCTTTAATTTCTTTGACCAAAATGTCTTTCTTGAGGGTTCTACCATAGTCGTGGGAGGTTAGGCCTTTAGGAGCAAGCCCTGAAGAATACTGTATCCTTAGTGAATTTGGCACTGAGGCAGCAAACACGGGGATGCCTGTATTCTTGAGAGGTCAAAACACAAGGAGAAGGAAGGGCAGTGAGGCATCCTGACGCACCAGCAAGCTTCCCATGCTTCCATTGGCTGGACTTGGCTTTGTCTGTTGCGCCCCCTCCCTGCCTTTGCTATTCTGTCCCCAGGTGTGGCAGATAAATACACACCTGCCTGTAACTCTGAGTCCTGTCCTTCAGGCACTGCCTGGAAACCCATGTCCTTTTGGATGCCTTTCCTGACCTCAAGCTTGGGAGGGCGCCATTCCTCATCTGTGAAAAGTGCTCCCTTTGCCTCATTACTTCTTCTCCATAAGCTGCTTGCTGTCCATTCAGAGACCACAAATGGCACCCTGTTTGCTGAACATGCCCAAAGATGTGGTTTTGCTCAGGCCACATTTTGTTTTTAATTTGAATTGGTTGCCAGTATTTAAAAACAGGCATTTCACGTAAACATGAGGGCTTCTGGCTTATACTGAAGAATTGTATGCGGTAACTCCTGGCCCATGTTTTCATGGACCAGAAACTGGCTGGTGCTGAGCAGCAGCTGCCTACTGTAGACAGGTTCTGCTCATTCCAGCTTGCTTCTGTCTATACCTGCCTGCTTGGATCATCTTCATGTCCTGCTAGACTGGCAGGTGTGACTCTAGCTCTCGTTTCTTTCTTTTGCAGTGCTAGGGATTGCACACAGGGCTTCAAGCATGCTAGGCAGGTGCTCTACCATTGAACCCCATCCCAGCCACCTCCTGGTCTAGTTTCTTATGCTGTTACATCACCTCTTACAGGCTGATTGTCCTGGATGCTCTTTTCAATGTAATGATTACCTGGCACATTAGGTGAAACTGGATACAAAGAGAAGAGGGTAAAAACGATGAAGTTACCCACATACAAAAAGGAAGCACCGTAATAAACAGTAGGCCATGCCAGCTAATTTCACCTAGAATCCCAGGGCTGAATAAGCAAAGTCTTCTGCATGGTAGACAACTCTCAATGTGTAATTAGTTAATAATCACAAGGTGCAATTTTCCTTGTTTGTACATCTTGATATATACATCTTGTAACTTTGATTACAATAGGAGTTGAGGTGAACCTTATGAGATGGAAATATTCTTTCTGTTAAATATTCCATTTACCTTCCAATATGGATCAGATTTGGGAAGCAAGCACAAAGGTACTGGGGCAAGAGTGTGGGAAGAGGAGGAAGTAGTAGCACATGAGGCCAGGGAGCTCCTAGAAAGCTTGTAGGAGGGATGTGACTATGCAGTGATAGGGAGTGGGCAGATTCCGGATTTGCCAAAGGATTGGCATTGGCATGGGCTCCATCTGAATGAGGTTCTCCAGTGTGTTCTACACAGTGGAGTTGAAGAGGGCTCCCAAAGCCCCGCTGTGAGAACACTCCTAGGAGAACATGTAAATTCCCTTCGATTTCTCTGCTTTCCCATGCATCAGCAGAACCCAGTTTTAGGTCTTGGCATCCACAATGCAGACTTGGGATACCCTTTGCCTTAGAAGCTGCCCAGCATTGTTAGGGAGATGCCAGAAGTTAGCTGAACAGAGGGACTCTTGCCCCATCCTTTTGAGCCACTCAACAACGGTCCAGGAACCCATGTTCTTGCTTCCTGGCCCTAAATTTCCTCCTGCCTAGTTCTTTCTGTGCCCTCTGGCTTCTGGTTGTGGCAGCCCTTTGAGTGGAATGGCTCAAGTCTGAGCTGGTTTGACTTTGGAGGCTGTTTTGCAAACCAAAATGAAGAACCTGCTTTGACAGGGCGGAGAGGAACGCTGTGAGTGAGTCCCGCTCTGGAGCCGTGGCTTCATTCAATCCTGGGACTCCACACACTCCAAAGAGGGCCACACAGGCCTAGCCTAGCAGCCCCTTCCTCCCAGCCACCCAGCAAGCGGCCATTTAATCTCAATTGCTCCCCACAGCGAGGGCCAATTAGAGAGGAAGCCCGCAGGGCAAGGATCACTGGCGACTCTTTTGAGGGAAGGAGACCCCAGGGCTGTCTAGCCAAAAGCTCTCCCCTCCATTCACACGCGCTGTGCAAGAATGCAAACTGCAGGCTGCCAGTTGGATGGCGGGCTGCCCCAGAAACGAGCTGGGATTCGGTCCAGATGGCAGCGAGAGTGGCAGCGCCGCAGAATCATGTCCTTGGGGCTTGAAACTTCCAAAATGAGATTTACAGTTCTGGCCCGCCCCCTTTCTGGAGGAAACACCTGCTCCAGCAGCTTCGGGAAAGGCCTCTAGTTGCTTTCTGTGCTGGGATCAGATTTTTGCAGCTAACTAGCGCCTGGTGTGAAATAAATGCTATTTTGAGGTGGGAGGAGTTCTCAACCTTTCCTCTTTGAATTTTGTATCTTGATTTAATTGCTGGCTTTTCTTTCTTTTTATTTCTTTTGTTTCTTCCTTCCTTCCTTTCTTTCTTTTTTTTTTTTTTTTTTTTTTTGGCACTTGGGGGTTGAACCCAGGGTCTTACACATACTTCACAAGCACTCTACCACTGGGCTGCACCCCCAGCCCATTTATTATTATTTTATTTTTAAATTTTGAGACAGGATCATGCTAAATTGCACAGGCTGCCTCTGCCCTTGAACACACAATCGTCTTGCCTCTGCGTCCTGAGATGCTGGGATTGTTAGAGGGAGCAAGGCAGGAAGAAAGGGGATAGAGGGCTCTGCAGCCAGCCACCCCTCTCTCTAGCCATATGCTAGATAGAGGGCTCCCAGCCACCTGTAACATGAATATCAATGTGAGCCTCCTGTGGGACAAGGCTTTGGTGTGGTGGTCAGCACCTCCCTGAGAGATAATACCCTTACAAACAGCATACTGGCTAGAACAAAGCAGAGTTAAAATCTCTCCTCACTTCTACATTCATCCCGGAAGGGTAAGACTGTGTGAGACAGACACCACTCTCAGCAATGGAAAAGGACATTGTTTAGTAAACTATACTTCCGTGTCCCCCACATGTCTGTCAGTTTGCTGTCCTTTGGGGACTTACATGTTGCTATGAGACTGAAAGCTATGCTGCCGGTATTACAGATTCCAGCAGGGTCATCCATGGTGGATAGATTTCAGCTAAGCTTCCAGAATAAGACAGATTTGGGAGTAAGACCTGGCAGGCCACTCCTGAAACAATTAGCTGTTGAAAACCCTGTGAATAGCAGAGATGGACCCTCCAGGTTGGAAGGCACTCAAAAGACTGCTGGGGAAGAGTTACCTCCTCAAAGTAGAGTAAACCTTAATGATGGAAATGGAGTAAAGCCCCAGGGACCACCATTTGCTGATGCAGCATGGCTCAAAATGAGGAGGAACAACTGTAAACGTCCATTAATAATTGGAACGTAGAATATATGTAGTACAAATCTAGGAAAATTAGAAATTGTCGAAAGGGAAATGGAACATGTAAACATCAACATTCTAGGCACCAGTGACTAAAATGGAATGGCATGGGCCATTGTGAATCAGATAATTATATGGTCTACTATGCTGAGAATGACAAGGAGAAATGGGGTTGCATTCATCATCAAAAACATCTCAAAATGTTTCCTGAAGCACTGTGCTGTCAGTGATTGAGTAATATACATATGTCTACAAGGAATGGCAGTTAATGACTATTATTCAAATTTACACACAAATGAAGATAGGGGTGATTTTTACCAGCTTCTGCAATCTGAAATATAGATCAAACATGAAATCATGATGTGCTGATGACTGGAATGCAAAAGTTGGAAACAAAGAAGGCTCAGTAGTTGGAAAATATGGCCTTGGTGACAAAAATGATGCTGGATATCATGATAGAATTTTGTCAGACTCGTGACCTTTTCATTGCAAATACATCTTTTCACCAGCATAAACAGAGATTATTTATACACATGGACTTCACCAGAGGGAATATACAAGAACCAAATTGACTACATTTGTGGAAAGAAATGATGGAAAATCTCAATATCAAATGTCAGTATGAGAATAGGTGCTGATTATGGATTAGACTATCAACTTCTCACATGCAAGTTCAAACTGAAACTGAAGAAAATTAGAACAAATGTACAAGAGCAAAGGTATGATGTTGAGTATATCCCACCTGAGTTCAGAGACTACCTCAAGAATAGGTATAATGCATTGGACACTAATAAGAGACCAGATGAGTTGTGGTGTGACATCAAAGATATACATGAGGAAAGCAAAAGGTTATTAAAAGCAGGAAAAAAGACCAAATTACATGTCAAAAGAGACTCTGAAACTTGCCCTTGAACACCAAGCAGCTAAAGTAAAAGGAAGACATGATGAAATTAAGGAACTAAACAGAAGATTTCAAAGGGCAGCTCAAGAAGACAAAACCAAATATTTTAATGACATGTGCAAAGAGCTGGAGACAGAAAACCAAAAGGGAAGAATATGGTATGTTTTTCTTAAGCTTACAGAATTGAAGAAAAACATCAAGCCTAGGGGCAAAAGTGAAAAGATTCTAAAGGGAAAATATTAAATGATGCAGGAAACATCAAAAGAAGATGGAAGGAATGCAGAGTTATTATACAAAAAATAATTAGTAGATGACCAACCATTTCAAGAGGTTGCATATGATCAGGAACCAATGGTATTGATGGACAAAGTGGAAGCTGCCTTGAAGGAATTGATGAAATACCAATAGAGAAATTTCAACAAGCAGATGCAGCACTGGAGGTTCTAATGTGTTTATGCCAAGAGATTTGGAAAACAGCTACCTGGCCAACTGACTGGAAGAGATTCATATTTCTGCCTATTCTCAAGAAAGGGGATCCAGCCAAATGTGGAAACTATCAAATGATATTGTTAATATTAACAAGTAAGCAAAATTTTACTAAGTCATTCAAAAGCAACAGTTGTTGTTAGGTTCCATCGAGTTGGCATCCAGCTCATAGCGACCCTCATAGAGTTTTCAATGGCTAAGTGCTTCGGGATTGCCTTGGGAGTGGATTGCCAGGCCCTTCTCCCATTTTTAGGGTGCTAGGAATTGAACTCAGGACCTCAGAGATTGCAACGCAGCGCTCTACCCACTGAGCTAAGCAGTATATTAACAGGGATCTGCCAGAAAATCAAGCTGGATGCAGAAGAGGACAGGGAACCAGGGACATCATTGCTGATGTCAGATGGATATTAGCTAAAAGCAGAGAATACTAGAAAGGTGTCTATGTCTTATCAACTATGCAAAGGCATTTATGTGGGTCCTAACAAATTATGGATAGCACTGCAAAGAATGGGGAATACCAGAGTACCTAACTGTTGTCATAGGAAATCTGTACATCAACCAGGAGGCAGTCATTTGAACAGAACAAGGGAACATTGCCTGGTTTAAAATTGAGAAAGGTGTGTGTAGGGGTTGTATCCTTTCATTGCACCTCTTCAAGCTGTATGCTGAGAAAATAATCCAAGAAGCTGGACTTCATGAAGAAGAAGCGGCATCATGATTGGAGGAAGACTCATTAACAACCTGTATTATGCAGATGACATCAAGAAAACAAAATCCCTACAGCTGGGTCAATAATCAACTTCATGATAAATGGAGAAATGACTGAGGTTGTCCAAGATTTTGCTTTAGTTGGTTCTATAATCAACACCTGTGGAAGCAGCAGTCAAGAAATCAAAGGACACATTGCATTGGGAAAAGCTGTGGCAAAAGATATCTTTAAGGTACCGAAAAGTAAAGACGTCACATTGAAGACGAAGGTGTGCCTGACTCATGCCATGGTATTTTCAGTCACATCATATGGTTGTGAAACCTGGAAACTGAATAAGGGAGACAGGAGAAGTATTGATGCTTTTGAATTATGGTACTGGAGGCAAATATTGAAAATACCATGGACTGCCAAAAGGACCAAAAGATCTTTCCTAGAAGAAGTGTAACCAGGGTGCTCTTTGGAAGCAAGGATGGCTAGACTGTGCCTTATATATTTTGGACATGTAGTCAGGAGGATGGGGCTGGGATTTAGTTCAGTTGGTAGAGCTCTGCACTGCAGTCTCTGAGGACCCGAGTTCAATTCCCAGCCCCACAAAAATTGGAGAAGGCCCTGGCAATCCACTCCCAAGGCAATCCCGAAAAAACAGTCAACCATTGAAAACCCTGTGAGGGTTGCTCTGAGTTGGATACCGACTGGACAGCACTTAACAACAACAACAACAAGTCAGGAGGAACCAATCCCTGAAGAAGAACATCATGTTTGGAAACATGGCAGGTCAGTGACAAAAAGGAAAACCCTCAACTAGATGGATCGATAGTGTCGGCAACAATGGGCTTAAATATAAATAAGATCATGTGCCTGGCACAAAAATGGAGGGTGTTTTGTTCTGTTGTACATAGGGTCCCTATGAGTCTGACCCAACTTGAAGTCACCTAACCACAACAATAACACTCCCTTATCAAGAATGGTAGCTGCCTCAATTTCTATAACCTTTTGAAATGTCCCCCTCTGTGCCTAGTCCTTTGAAGATACAGGAAATCCACTAACCCTTTGTGCACACAGGCCCCAGGTATAAAATGTTTCTTTCCTTCTCTTGAAGGCTCACCTCCACTACTATAAAGATCACACCCCACTCGAGTTCAAGGCAGCAGTAACCCCTTACTACTGTCTGGCTTCACATCTCAAAGGTATACTCTCTTTATAATCTATATCTTTAACAAGCTTAATCTATATTCTATACTATAATTCCTGTGTCTTATATATATTCTTTGTCTGTTGGGAAAACATAGACAAACCCAGGTATGTGCTTCTGGGGAGGCGAAGGTAATTATTGTTGCTGGGGGAGGACCTGCCTGCTGCCCAGCCCCAGACCTATGCTTCCTTCTCTTGACCTGCTTCCGGCACCTCTCTCTAGACACCTGCACTCAGTCTGAGGCATGCACTATTCTTTTCCTTTACCTAATAAACTTCAAATTACTTCATTCTCTTACTGATCTTACACATCTTACTGGTGCGTATTAATATTCCTTTTTTGGATGGAGCCAAGGACACAACATCTCCCCTGACTGGTAGTCTTGCATAGGGGAATTTCTCAGAGCAAGTGGTAATGTTGGAGTATAGCACCCCTAAGCCCGCTGACAGAATTACAGGCACGTGCCACTATATCCAGCTGATTAATTTTTCTGATTCTTTATTTTCAAGTCCTTTTACTTCACAATATCTCCTCCTTTAGTTTCCTTTCCTTTTCTGATTCGGAATGTGTTTGGAGACCAAGTGAGGGCTTACCAGTGATCCCCAGCACCTCCTGCCCAGCTGAATTGCCTAAGGCACACACATAGCTATCTGGCCACTTTTCAGGCCACTTAAGTCAGAATCTCCAGGGGCAGAGCCTTAGCCTAGAAAGTAAGTTTCCCTGCTGATTCTAATGCAAAACCAAGATTCAGAACCATTGGCTATAAAATTGATGCTAAGAAATTGGGCATAGTTGGGCTGTTCAATCCACTCAGGTTAATTTAATAACTGCACATGAGTCTCTAGAAGCAGGATTTAGTTCCAAAGATGAGCTGTGGGTATAAAATTATTTTTCTTTAGCTTTCCTCCTATTATACAAGTGATAGATGTTCACTGAAGAAGATTTAGGAAGTACTGAGCCAAAAAAAAAATCTACACTCAGAATTATAGTTAATATTTTGGTATATATTTTAACATTTCTTTTCATCATATTTTTATGCACATGGACAGAGACTTCCTGAATAAAAACGACCTTAGACTATACGTAACCTAGTAATTCTTCGCCTGCAGCCGTAGCCCTGTGGCATCAAATCCTGTCAGATCTCGGAAGCTAAGCAGGGTCAGGCCTGGTTAGTACCTGGATGGGAGACCGCCTGGGAACACCAGAAGCTGTAGGCTTGGGAGAAGGACCTGGCAACCCCCTCCCAAAAATAAAATCTGCCATTGAAAACCCTATGAACAGCAGAGAAGCACCGACAATAGTGTTTCCCCTGTGGTACAGAGGGTCGCTATGA
>VMDO01024662.1:0-29375 GCA_007922755.1 Pedetes capensis | reverse complement strand
CTTTTTAAGACAAGTCTCTCTAAGTTATGCAGACTGCCTCTGGTCTCGAACTTGAGATCCTCTTGCCTCCACCTCCCGAGCTGCTGAGATTACAGGCGTGCGCCACCGCTCCTGGCACCTTTTGGATACACTTTCTATTCAAACCTCTTCAGGGAGCCATGGATCAAACCACATGCAGGGCAGTGGCCCTCCTGGCTTTGTGAAGCTGCTCTTACAGGGCAGGGCTGGTTCCTGGCCCAGCCAGGTATCAACGGCAGTCCATTCGGTCAGAGCCTAAGGTTTCCATGGCTGGGAAATCCTGCTCTGTGGCTGTGGAGGAGCCGTGACCCCCCCACTGTCACTGGGGTTGTGATGGGCACAGAGGCACCCAGGACCGTGATCCGCCAACTAGACTCGTGTCAGAAAGGGCGGAATCCCTTCGGACCGTAAGGGTGGAAGCGGTGCAAATCGACAGAGCAACGCCTGCTCCCAGGCCGGGCCCTGCAATGGCAGCCGGCAGCCGCAGGCCTGGGCCTCCCTGCCGGCTCCCCTGCCCAGATTGGGTTTGGTTTCGTAGCGTGTGGTTTTGTGTGCTCACTGCCAGTTGTCGTCCACAGCAGAGTCGGACGTGGGCACGCGGTGTGGGCGATGGTGCAGAGCAGGCGCCCCGGGCTCACCTGTAGCCAGGAGGGCTGTGCTGCCCTCAGGCGGGGGCTGTGTGTGCAGCTGGGCCCTGCTGGAAGGCCAGCTCATCTGGCCAGCGTCCGCCAGTCCTCGGGCTCTGTGCACCGGGCAGAGACGCAAGGGACAGATTAGGGCTAATGTGGTTGCAACTGTCACACAGACCTGCCACCTCGGTGCCCCAGGCCCTTCCCGCAACCCCGAGTGACAGTCCCGCTCCATTATGGCACTCACCTAATTAGAGTTATTAAAATGAAAGTAATCAGCGCGAACAAATGGGAACTCTCTTCATAAACCGCCACCGCGGCCCCCATCACACGGGTTCTGTCCTTTGTGAATGTCAAGGAGGTGAGAGACAGGCAGGCCAGACAGGGAGACGGGCCCTGCTGAACCCCCGCCTGCACCCTCACCCAGGGCTCTGTCCCCCTGCAGGCTTTCCACCCCATACTGAGTCCCCAGAGGGGCCAGAGCTGGCCCTGCCTGTGGGCTCCTTGGCATTGTGAATCGGAGGACAGACCCTGTCCGGGACAGGACACTGGCCTGCCCTCCCCATTCCCCACAGGGTAGCTGCCTGTACCCAGGCTCAGCTGCTCCCATCCCTATTCCTGCTCCTGGGTGGGCAGGAGGGCCCCAAAACAGTGCCCCCTTCTGGACCTGAGCTTCAACAAGGGAAGGAAGGCCCTAGAGTGGCAGGAACTGCAGGGCCGCCAGAACCAGAGGGAGGCTGAGGGGAGCAGCCTGTGGGGACAGGGGAGGGGTGCAGGGCAGGGTCCTCATAGCAGCCGAGGCAGAGTTCTAGGGTGCGCAGAGCCTGAACGTGCTGGCTGAGGACCAGCCCCCGGCGTATGTCCACTCCATGCCGTGCCCAAGCCCATACACTTGGAATTCTCCACTCACAGACCCAGGTCCCAGCCCCACAGAGGCTGTGCCCCTCCCCCTCCCCTGGTGGCTCCCAGAGAAGCGGCCTGGGGCCCAGCAGGTGGGGACTCATCCAGCCCATCCAGCCACAGGGGCGTCACCGAGCAGCCAGGCAACCAGAGGGTGTTGACGCTCTCCCTGGAAACCAGAGAGGACCTGCCCTCCGGCCCCGGCTTCAGCACAGTGCCAAGGGGGTGCCTCTGCCCAAGCGCAGGCCTGGGGCTGCCCCAGAGCGTCGCCTACACCACTGTGCCGGGCTGAGGACGGGGTCGCCAGAGCCATTCCCTCCCGCAGTGTATCACTGGCTCCACCCAAAGGTGCAGGCAAGCGCATGTGTGAGCGTGCGTGAGTGTGTACACGTGTGTGTGCGTGTGTGTGAGCACCATGAGTGTGTGTGGGCGCACGTGAGCATGGTGAGAGTGTCAGCATGTGAGCATTGTGTGTGCACGTGTGAGCACTGTGAGCACATGTGTGCATGTGTGAGCATGTGTGTGCATGTGTGTACATGTAAGTGTGTGTGCACGTGTGAGCACGTGAGCATGTGTGTACATGTAAGTGTGTGTGTGCACGTGTGAGCATGTGTATGCGAGAGCATTGTGAGTGTGTGTGAGCATGTGTGTGGGTGCATGTGAGCATTGTGAGCATGTGTGTGCACGTGTGAGTGCTGTGAGCATGTGTGCATGTGTGAGCATGTATGAGCATGTGTGAGCACGTGAGCATGTGTGTATGTGTGAGCATGTGTGTGCACGTGAGCATGTGTATGTGAGAGCATTGTGAGCGTGTGTGAGCATGTGTGTGGGTGCATGTGAGCATTGTGAGTATGTGTGTGTGCACGTGTGAGTGCTGTGAGCACATGTGTGCACGTGTGAGCATGTGTGAGCATGTGTGAGAGCATTGTGAGTGTGTGTGAGCATGCGTGTGGGTGCATGTGAGCATTGTGAATATGTGTGTGTGCACATGTGAGCGCTGTGAGCACATGTGTGCATGTGTGAGCATGTGTGAGAGCATTGTGAGTGTGTGTGAGCATGCGTGTGGGTGCATGTGAGCATTGTGAGCATGCGTATGTGCGTGTGTGCATGTGTGCGTGTGAGCATTGTGAGCACGTGTGAGCATGTGTGACCATATGTGTGCATGTGTGTGCACATGTGTGAGCATGTGAGCACGTGTGTGCATGTGTGAGCAGTGTGTGAGCATGTGTGAGCATTGTGAGCACGTGTAGGAGTGCATGTGCACATGTATGAGCATTGTGAGCATTGTGAGCACGTGTGAGCATGTGTGACCATATGTGTGCATGTGTGTGCACGTGTGAGCATGTGTGAGCATGTGTGAGAGCATTGTGAGTGTGTGTGAGCATGTGTGTGGGTGCATATGAGCATTGTGAGCATGCGTATGTGCGTGTGTGCATGTGTGCGTGTGAGCATTGTGAGCACGTGTGAGCATGTGTGGCCATATGTGTGCATGTGTGTGCACATGTGTGAGCATGTGAGCACGTGTGTGCATGTGTGAGCAGTGTGTGAGCACGTGTGAGCATGTGTGACCATGTGTGCATGTGTGTGCACGTGTGTGAGCATGTGAGCACGTGTGTGCATGTGTGAGCAGTGTGTGAGCACGTGTGAGCATTGTGAGCACGTGTAGGAGTGCATGTGCACATGTATGAGCATTGTGAGCATTGTGAGCACGTGTGAGCATGTGTGACCATATGTGTGCATGTGTGTGCACATGTGTGAGCATGTGAGCACGTGTGTGCATGTGTGAGCAGTGTGTGAGCACGTGTGAGCATTGTGAGCACCTGTAGGAGTGCATGTGGACATGTATGAGCATTGTGAGCATTGTGAGCACGTGTGCACACATGTGCACCATGGGAGCATTGTGAGCCTGTGTCAGCGTGTGTGCCCATGTGTGCCCGTGTGAGCGCGTGTGCGTCCACAGGTCAGGGAGGGCTTGCTGGGTGCTCTCGCTGGCGGGCCCTGGGGGTGGGGAAGGACAGGTCCCGGGTTAGCCCTGTGGGTCAGAACATGGAGGTGGGAGCACGGCTGGTCCCTGGAGCCCCGTCTCAGAGCTGAGCCCATGGCTGAGCCACCATTGCTCCCCATCTCCACCCGAGGCCGCCTGATGCCCCGCAGCCTCTGGACCCGGCCCCAGGCCTGCATCAGCCAGGTGTGAGCACCTGGTCACACTGGTGTGAGCAGGGAGGCAGGGGTGTGGCCCTGAGAAGCTGCAGGTACCCACCTTCCCAGGGGACCCTGTGCTGGGAGAGTTGGGAGTGGGGCCAGGTGTCAGGGGCCTGGCCCCAGCCCCACAAGCCGCCTGCCCACTGCCCACTGGAGCCTCAGCAGCCGGGCCTTAGAGCAGCCCAGGAGGCCCAGTCCCTCTGTACTCTGTGCAGGAGGAAGCCGAGGCCAGAGAGACGGTGTGGCCGATAGCCTGGCCCAGCAGACCACATCAGCCAGGTGACCGAGGGGCACCACCCATGTCCCTGAGTGTCCGGGTCCCAGTTCCCACCCTGCGGTGTCTCCGTGGTGGCAGGCAGGAGGCCTGGCCGCCCTGGGCACTAACCACAGGCCTCCATCCCCAGGTGCGTGTGAGACCTGGACATGGGCCAGCAGGGTCCACGGAAGTGATGTCGGCCCAGGAGCTCGGGGCCTGTCTCTGCCAGGAGGGGGATCAGCACCTGGCCCTGGGGGAGCCGCCCCTGGCCACTGCCTTCTACCTGGCCGCCTTCAGCTGCCACGCCCCCACGGCCCTCCAGAGCGTGCGGGCCGCCCTGGCCGAGGCACGGGGGGCGCCCGTGGTGGCCACCCTGGAGTCCTGGTGCCGTGGGGACAGCCAGATCCCCAACATCTACTGGGACGGCATGGCGGTGGTGTCCTTGACTGGGACCCTGGCCTCCGCCTTCCTCAGCGCCCTCTGCCCGGACCACCCAGCCGCTGTCCTGCACCTGCTGGCTGGCATGCTGGCCCATGGGCGCCACGAGGAAACGGCCCAGCGCTGCAGCGCCCTGCTGGCCGCGCGCTCCCAGCAGGCCCTGGAGCTGCAGCTGACCCGAGCCCTGGCCTGGGTGCTGTCGGGGGAGCGCACCTCTGACGGCGTGGCCGCTTATCTGCAGGCCTTTGCCTCGAGCGCAGAGCGCACGGTGGCCTTCGTCCGTGCCCACCAGCAGCCCTACGTCCCCACTCTGGTCAGCGCCCTCCAGGACTCCATCTCTGGGCCCCCAGCGGCCACAGGCAGCTCCAGCCAACAGGACACCCACTGCCAGGGACTCCTGGCGGCCCTGGATCCCAGAGGCAGCTGCAGAGATGCTGTATTGCCTGAAGCTCTGCTCCGTGGAGGCAGGTTCCAGGACTGCCTGGCAGCGTGCAGCCGGGCCCTGCAGCCTCACCCAGCGGGCAGCAGGCCCCAAGGTAGGAGAGCAAGTCACCGCCCCCAGGGCCAGGGTGGCAGTTGCTCCAGCCACGGTTAAGTCCTGCTTTCCGTGGGAGGGGGCTGTGCTTGGGCTGGGGACGGCTCCGTGACAACGCAGGCAGGCCCCTGTCCTCACTGAGCTCTGGAAAACGGAGCAGACAGAGCAGTCACTTTGGAAAACAGAATGTGCGAGGTGAGGCTCTAGCGGGGTGGGGGGGGGGTCAGAGAACGCTTCTCAGAGGAGGCAGCGTCTGAGCAGAGGCTAGAAGATTCCAGGCAGCAGGTGCGGGCAGGCCAAGGCCTCGGGGAAGAAAGACCTTGGAGTGGCACCGCCACTGAACGTGCCCAGGGAAGCTGGGAGTGAGAGTGGGGTCCTGCAGGCAGCAGCTGCAGCCTAAAGGACTTTGATTTTACCCTCCAAGCCATCGGAGGATTTTTCAAGCTACTGAGCGAGGACGCTGCGTCACATTTTGGGTTCTTTTGTCTGGTATGTGTGGCATGTGCCAAAGGGCCCAGAGAGAGGATAGAGCATTGGGAGGCTGGGAGGAGGCTGGGAGGCAGGGGCAAACGTCTCCAGGCTCTCTGGCAAGAGCTGACGGACCTCAGATCAGGGAGAGAGGGTGGCAGCTGATCAGTAAGTCTGAGACGTCATTGAGTTACAAATAACCAGACTGTGGGCAGATTTGGTGGAGAAGGGGCTCAAGGATGATTTTAAGAGTCTGTCTTGGAAACTGGACTGAGGAGGGAAGAAGAGGGAAAGAGCAGACGGGAAAAGGGACGTCAGGAGTTTGAGACGCCCCCAGTGTGTCAGCTAGTTTTGCGATACTGTAAGAAAATGCCTAAGATAATCAACTTACAGAGAGGAAAGGTTTGTTTTGGCTCCGTTTTGGAGGCTGCAATCTGTGCTTGGTTGACCCTCAGGTGTTCGTAAGGTGGAGAGGGGAAGGCTGTGCTGAGAGCTGCCACGATGTTGATGTGGGCAAGGGGAGGACAAGGCGTGCTGAGTGGGCACTGCTGAGGTTACAGGTGACCCCAACACAGCAGGCAGATGGAGCCAGATGGGGAGAGCTAAAGAGAGAGTGGGAAAATGCATTTGGGACAAGCTAGCCCAGACAGCCTGTTGTTGTTGCTGTTAGGTGCCATCGAGTTGGGTCCTACTCATAGCAACCCCACATATAGCAGATTGAAACACACCCCAATTCTGTGGGAGGCACACGATCTTATTCATGTTTAAGCCCACTGTTGCAGACACTGTGTCAATCCTTCTAGTGGAGGGTTTTCCTTTTCTTTTGCTGACTCATTACCCTCCAAAATATGATGTCCTTGTCCAGGGACTGGTCCCCCCTGACTATATGTCCAAAATACATAAGACACAGTCTAGCCATCCTTGCTTCCAAGGAGCACTCTGATTGCACTTCTTCTAGGATGGATCTGTTGGTTCTTTTAGCAGTCCATGGTATATTCAATATTCATCTCCAGCACCATAATTCAAAAGCATCAATTCTTCTCTTGTCTCCCTTGTTCAATGTCCAGCTTTCACAATCAAATGATGCAACTGAAAATACCATGGCATGAGTCAGGGGCACCTGCGCCTTCAATGTGGCGTCTTTACTTTTAAACACTTTAAAAAGGTCTTTTGCAACAGCTTTTCCTGATGCAATGCATCTTTTTATTTTTTGACTGCTGCTTCCGTGGGTGTTGATTGTAGAACCAAGAAAAGCACAATCTTGGACAGCCTCAATCTTTTCTCCATTTATCATGAAGTTGCACACTGACCCAGTTATTAGGATTTTTGTTTTCTTGATGTTGAGGCACAATCCATACTGAAGGCTATGTTCTTTGATTTTCCTCAGTAAATGTTTCAAATCCACTTGACTTTCAGCAAGCAGAGTTGTGTCATTTGCATAACGCAAGTTGTTAATGAGTCCTCCTCCAATCATGATGGCACATTCTTCATAAAGTCCAGCTTCTCAGATTATTAGCTCAGCATAGAGACTGAAGAGGTGTGGTGAAAGGATACAGCCCTGACATACACCTTTCTTGACTTTAAATCAAGCAGTGTTTCCTTGTTCTGTTCAAACAACTGCCTCCTGGTCCGTGTACAGATTCCTCAAGAGTACAATTCAGTGCCCTGGCATTCCCATTGTTCACAATGTTATCCATAATTTGTTATGATCCACACAGTCAAATACCTCTGCATAGTCAATAAAACATAGATAGACATCTTTGTGTTATTCTCTGCTTTTGGCTACTATCCATCTGACATCAGCAATGATGTCCCTTGTTCCAAGCCCTCTTCAGAATCTGGGTTGATTTTGCCACAGTTCCCTGCCTATATAGTGCTGTAGTCACTTTTGAATGATCCTTTGTAAAATTTTGTTTGCATGTGATATTAATGATATCATCCAATAGTTTCCACATTCAGTTGCATCCCCTTTCTTGTGAATAGGCATAAATATGGATCTTTTCCAGTCAGTTGGCCAGGTAGCTGTTTTCCAATCTCTTGACATAAACAAGTTAGCACTTCCAACCTGGGGGGCTCATTTTCTGGCATTGTATCTGACAGTGTTTCTCTGATATTCACAGGGTTTTCAATGGCTAGTTCTTTTGGGAGTGGGCTGCAAGGTCCTTCTCCCTAGTCTGTCTTAGTCTGGAAGCCAAGATAAAACCTGCCCACCATGGGTGACCCCGCTGGTGTCTGTAATACTGGTGGCATAGCTTTCAGCATCACAGCATCACACAGGCCCTCATAGTACAGCAAACTGACAAACATGTGGGGGGCGGAGAGCCTGAGCCCCCATGAATTATTGGAAAATCCTCAGAGAGGTTCCACAGAATCCCAACCTTCCAAGACAGCCAGGACCTTCTGCACCCAAAGCACAAGCCAACAGTGGCTGGCGAGTAGGGCATTCAGCGGCCCCCAGGCCCCAAGAGCTTTCATCTTGACATTTGTGCAGGGGCAGAGAACATGCCGGAAAGTCATGGGGAGAAACTTGTCACAATCTAGAGCCCCCCCAGAGGGCTACAGCCTCGGGGAGTGAGTGTGCAAGAAAAGACCCAGCCACCAGGGCAGCGGCAGGAGCGTGTCTGTGCCTACTGGGGCCCTGCCATGGCCAAGAAGCACCTTCCCAGGAACTGGGGCTAGAGCTATGCCCCTTAGGTCAAGCGCTTGCCATATCTCACCCATCACCAGCACCAATGTGCTCCTAAAGTAAACCGTTCACAACGTACCGCCCTCCAGCAAGCATCCCAAGCTCCAGGTTACTTTGCAAAGTCTGTGGAAACACAGAAGAAACCTCTTTTCACCCATGGCCCATTCATGTGTGTGAATAGCAGCTACCACAGGCTGGGCGACACGCAGCCGAGATTGCTGGCCACGGCCCTTGAGCCTAGAAGTGCAAGGTCAAGGCGTAGGCAGGCTTTGTGACACTGATGCCAAGGTGGTGTCATGACAGCATCATCCTCACGTGGCCAAGGGCCGAAGGGCAAAGAGGTGGGAAGTGCTTGTGCTTGGCTTTTTCTTTTGCTCACACTAGGTGAGCGCTCTACCACCTCCCTCCCCCCAGCCCCTTTTGTATTCTTTTTAACACAAAGTCTCGCTAAGTTGCCCCCAAACTTGCACACCTCCTGCCTTAGCTTCCTGGTCCCCTGGGATTACAGGTGGGTGCCACAGGGTCCAGCACTGAGCTTGCATTTTGATAGCAGCGTGAATTCCACCCATGCCAGGAGAGCACAATGACCCGGCCGGCTTCTGTATTTCCCACCTGTCAATACCGCGACAACTGGAATTAAATTTCAGCGTCAAGTTTGGAGGGAGCAGCATTCAAGCCGTAGCGAAGCCTGTCTGTATTTTGGGAACTTTCTCTGCCCTTCCTGGTAGGTAGACACACACAGACAAACCACGTCAGAACAAATACGCTTTTAACTCAAATTTCCCGGATGCCACAGCTCCCAAGTGCTTATCCTCTGGAAGGCCCTGGACCACCTCTCATTTGACCAAGGTTCTTCATGAAAAGCTGCTGGGGTAGGTGGAAAAAAGCAGCCATTGTTGCTACAGCTCCTTCAGCAAGAGGTGGGGTCTTTTCCCCACGGCAGAAGCTGACTTGGCCTCATGACTTGCTGGGACTGACAAAATACAGTGGAAATGACCAGGCCTCGAGGGGCCCTCAGCTTCCACCCCCACCTTGGAATGTTCCCAGTGCCACATAAAAAGGCTGAACTCATGGCCAGTGAGAACACGCCGAGAGACTGTTAGTCCGAGTTCTGTTACTGTAACAAAATACCTAAGGTGGTCACCTTTAAAAGAGAAAGGTTTGTTTTAGCTCAGTTTTGGAAGTTCCAGTCTGTGATCAGAAAGAGATAAAGGAGGGGCCGGGGTCCTCATGTCCTCTTCAACGGCACACACCGATAACCAGAGGGTCTCCAGCTGGCCCCACCTCATCAAAGTCCCACCGCCTCCTAACAGGGCCACAGACTGGGACCAAGCCACTAACACATGTGCCCTGGGGGACTCCCATCCAAGCCAGAGCAGAGGCTCGGCTGCCAGGCACATGAGTGAGACCCATGTAGACGCCCCTGCCCGGTTCAGCCCCTGCGTGGCTACAGCCACAGGAGTAACCCCAGGTACTGGCGAAAGCACGGGCTGTGTCAGCTCAGTGCACATTAAAGAACCCAGCAAGCACAGAAGGCTGCTGTTTTAGGCTGCGCTTAGTGGCAGCTTTTTACACAGCAGCAGTTAACTAGTGCAGCTGGGTCAAACCAGCAGGCGCTTTTTCTCAATTGAAACAGAGTAGCTACACACATTTACCAGGTACTGACAATGCTTCCATACGCATGTGCACTGTATAACAACTGAGCCAGGGTAATTCGCCTATGTACCTCCTCAAGCTTTTATCATTTCTCTGTGGTGAAACATTCCAAATCCTCTTCCAGCTATTTTGAAATACACAGCACTTACCATTATCTATAGCCACCTGCTATGCAGCAGAGCCCCAGAGCTTATTCCTCCTACCCAGCTGTGACTTTGGACCCACTGACCAACCTCTTCTCTTCCTCCCTCACCTTACCCTCCTCTACCTCTGGAAACCACTCCTCTACTCTTGACTCGTATGGGATCCGCTTTTTGGGATTCCATAAATGAGTAAGACACAGTACTTGTCGTTCTGTGCCTGGCTTACTTCGATTAATATAATGCGCTCTAGATCCATCCATGCTGTCATAAAAGACAGGATCTCATCTCTCTCTTTTTTTTTATGGCTGAATAGTGTTCCATTGTGTGAATATTCCACATTTTCTCTTTCCATTTTTATGTTGGTGGAGACTTAGGTTGGCCCCCATATTTTGGCTAAGGGGCCTGTTTTAGCCAAAGTTCAGCTAAATAGCATAAGGCTTGTAATTTTGTTTCCATAATGAGGTGGGCTGGGATTTAGCTCAGTAGGTAGAGCGCTGCGCTGCAGTCTCTGAGGTCCCAGCCAAATGGGAGAAGGACCTGGCAACCCACTCCCAAAACAACCAGCCATTGAAAACCCTGTGAGATTTGCTATGAGTCAGACTTGATGGCACCTAACATAATAATATAATTCCATTCAGTAATGGAATAAAGAAGCGCATAGGACACTGGCAATGGATTTATAAATATTTTATAATATTTAACACCCCCAAAACTTTTGCAACCAACGAATAAAAGTAAATGTACTTAATTGAAAAAGATATCTATAAATAATCATATGTATGGTGATATTTTAGAACTCTTCCATTTAAAATCAATGAGGTGGCTCCCCATCATGGTACTAGAGATCTAAGTGAATCCAATAAGACAAGAAGAAATATGTAAGACTAGAAAGGAAGCAGCAGTTATTATTACATAACAAAGAAGCATTCGATATAATAACAGATATTATTATAATATCTATAATAATAGATATATTATCTATTATTAATGGATATAATAACAACAATATATAATATATAATAATAATTATATATAATTATACACAATATATAATAACAGATATAATTACATGACAGTTTGTTATGTAATAATAACTTACATATTAACTTACCTATAATACTAAGGTACATAATAACTCACATATTAACAGGCTTTCCTAATTCATTTATATACATAGACTCCAGGAACAAATATTAACTCTATGGCTTTAAAATGTATCACCATAGCAACAACAACAAAATATTAGTCCAAAAAGTCTTATGACTTTATGGAGAAACATATAAAACTCTATTAAAGACAAAAAAGAGTAACAATACAAATGGAGAAACATGCAATGTCCATCTCACAAAGATTTGGCTGGGCGCGGTGGCGCACGCCTGCAATCCCAGCAGCTTGGGTGGAGGCAGGAGGATCACAAGTTCCAGACCAGAGGCAGTCTGCGTAACTTAGCGAGACCCTGTCTCAAAAAGTAAAAAAAGGGGGCTGGGAGTGCAGCTCAGTGGTCCAGCACTTGGAAAGCATGCAGGCGTGAGGCCCTGGGTTCAACCCCCAGTACAAAAAAAAAAAAAGATTTGATATTATAACAAAGAGCAAGAGGCCAATAGTGATGGAGACACAAAGGAGGAGGAGGGAGGGAGAGGAGGGAAAGGGGAAGCAAGGGCAGAAGAGGAGAAGGGAAGGCAGAAGCGGGAGAAGGGGAGGCTGGTAGGAAGATTTGCTCTACCGGTTCGTAGGAAGCCATCCTGATCACCACAGAAGGTTGTTGACCTCAGGGGCAGTGCTACGGTGTGAATATGAAATGTCCCCAAGGCTCTGCGCTGAACGAGGGCTCCCTGTAGGTCGCTGGGGGCGTGTCCTTGGGGGCTGTGTCTTGCTCTGGTCCCTTCCTGGCCATGAGGCCACCACAAGGGAAAGACCCTCCCCCACCCCACCCCTCAGGCACATGCGCACGTGTTCTCCGGCCACTATGATTTTCTCCGCAAGTGTATGGGGCCAAGCAACCACCTACTGAACGCTCTGCAGACATGAGTTAAATAAATAATTCCTCCTGTTATTTCTCTCAGGCATTTTGGTCCCAGCTGCACAAATGTAATTAATACACTGATAGAAAGACCAAGCGAACCCCACCAACATTTACCAATAAAGGGAGAGAATAAATGAATAAGCAAATACCAAACCAACCAGCGCCTAGAAACAGACCCACATGCATCTAAAACTCAGTACCCAGCAGAGCAAGCACTGAAGATCTGTAAGGAAAGAAGAGGATTGGGATTGAGAGGACGCCACAGATTTCCTATCTCATACTACGCAAGAAAGTGAATTCTAGGAGATTCTGCAGAGAGCTCTCCACCATCCTGTGCCACCCTGGTGTCCACTCTCTTTGGATCTTGGAAGCTAGGCAGGGTTGGCCTGGTTAGTTCTTGGATGGGAGATAGCCTGGGAATACCGGGTGCTGTAGCTAGGGAGAAGGACCCGGAAGCCCACTCCAGAAACAATCAGCCATCAAAAACCCTATGAATAGCAGTGGCGCACTGGCATAGTGCCAGATGTGGCACCATGTCAGGTAGTGTCTCCTCTCTTGCACCTAGGGTCACTATGAGTTACACCTGACTCGACAGTTCCTAATAACAATACAAATAGCTAAATTTTAGTTTCTAAAAGAAAATAAAAGAGAATATCATTAAGACTTCTGTGTACAGTTAGGGTTCTTAGGATCCAAAAAATAGAAACAATAAGAAAAAAATTAATACACTTGATTAAATTAAAATTTTAAAGTTTCTGTTTTGACCATAATTATAGACAATCCCCACACAGAAAAAATATTTTCCAAATAGACAATGGGCAAAAAATTAGTATGCAGAATATTTGAAGAGTTCCTATGTATTGATTTTAAAAATCCAGTAGAAGAACTAGCAAAAGCATGTCCCCAAAGAGAAAAAACAGATGGCTAATAAAACATGTGAAAAATATTCAACATCATAGTAATGAGACATGTGCAAATTAAAACAAGGAGACTATTTTTTTCTCTACCCACCAGATTGGGACGAAATTAATTAGCGAAACTCACTAGTAATCAAGAGAATGAACATTGAAACCATAATGGCCTAGAATTACATATTCCCGCAGATCGTCAAAACTGTTAAATCTAGCAGTAGTAGACCTGGCTTCCAGGAATGGTGGAATGGATTGGCAGGCTCTGTGCCCCACAGATGACTATTATCAAAAGCAATGGTTTGCAGGCACTGGGCAGTAACCACGTGCTGGCAGAAAGGTGGGGTGTATGCGGTAAGATCTGCATGCGTGCAGCTTCCTACCTTAGCAACTCATCTACATGTCTTGAGATGACTTAGGACAGAGTTCGGAGTCAAGAAAAGTGGACAAAAAGTTAGAAGGAAACTTCTGAAACAGAGGAAGCCTCAGAAGGTATGAGATCCAAAATTTGTATGTTGCTGTTGTTGTTAGGTGCCATTGAGTCAGGTCCAACTCCTAGTGGCCCTGTGTACAACAGAACGAAACACTCTCCATCACTGTGCCATGCACACAATCCTTTTTATGTTTAAGCTCATTGCTGTAGTCACTGTGTCCATCCATCTAGAGGGTCTTCCTCTCTTCTGTTGACCTTCCACTCCCCCAAAACGTGATGTCCTCCAGGGCTTGGCTCTTCCTGACAACACGTCCAAAACACATAAGATGTAGTCTAACCAACCTTGCTTCCAAGGAGCACTCTGGTTGCACTTCTTCTAGGACGGACATGTTGGTTTTTTGGCAGTCCATGGTATATTCAATATTCATCTTCCAGAACCATACTGTGTATATTTGTTGTCATTGTTGTTAGGTGCTGTCCAGTCAGTATCTGACTCATAGTGACCCTACCCACAACAGGTGAAACACTATTGTCAGTGCTTCTCTGCTATTCATAGGGTTTTCAATGGCAGATTGATTTTTGGGAGTGGGTTGCCAGGTCCTTCTCCCAAGCCTACAGTATCTGATGTTCCAAGGCAGTCTCCCATCCAAGTACTAACCAAGCCCAACCTTACTTAGCTTCTGAGGTCTGACTGGATCAGATGCCACAGTGCTATGGCTGCAAGCCACTTATTAAGTCCACTTAAATCCTTAGTTGACCACTGAGTTACACATGGGAAGGACTGGGTGGTTTGTAAAAACCAGCAGGTGGAAAGTTCAAGGACTAAATGGAGACTTCAGCTCTAAGGAGAAAAGACAAGACAGAATTTGGAGTTTGAATCCAGTGAATTTAACTGCTGCTAAAACTCCTTAGAGGACCATAACTGAACTCAGCATTTCTACAAAGCATCCATCAGATGTCTAGTATTTAATTTTACACTACCAGATGGGCCTAGGGATGTAGTGCAGGAGTAGAACACTTGCCCAGTGTGAGTGAAGATATAGATTTGATCCCCAGTACCTGAAAATAAATAAATAAATAATAAAAAAGACATGCAAAGAAACAGAAAAGGCCAGGCTTTGTGGCACATGCCTGTAATCTCCACACTCAGGCAGTTGAGGAAGATCACCAGTTTAAGACCAGGCTGAGCTAAAAGGAAACAGAAATATAAAACATGAGCCAAGTCTGGAGAAAAAGAAGTCAATACAAACTGACTTTGAGGTCATCCAGATGCTAGAATTAACCTACTAAGGACTTTAAATGAACTATTTAGATATATTCAGGGACTAAAGAAAATATGATCATAATGAATAAGCAGATGTGGAATCTCAATAGAAAAATGGAAATGATTTTTTAAAAAAGAACCAAGTGGAAATTCTATACCCAGGTGTGGTGGCACACCCATAGTCCCAGCTACTCAGGAGGCAGGGCAGGAAGATTGCTTCACCCCAGGAGGCTGAGGCCAGCCTGAGCAACATAGTAAGAGACTGGCTCGGAATTAATTAATCAAGTAATTAATTTTTAAAAATTCATAAAAAGAAAAGAAAAAAGGAAATTCTAAAATTGACAAGCACAATAACCGAAATGAAAAATATCATAGCATAACAGACCATGAAAATGACGAGATAGAAAGTATCTGACACGAGGAAAAAAGAAAAATGAACAGAGCCCCTGTGACCTTTACCAAAAAGTCTAGTGTACGTAATTGTCACCTCAGAAGGAGAGAGTCACTTCTGTGTGGGTCTGCAGATAACCAATCCCCCTGGACCCCTGTGATCCCTGAGCTACTGTGAAAATCAAGGCTAGGCTTGCTTCTGTCTGTGGCCTTTTGTTGTGACCTTCAGCCTTGGACAAGCCTGGGTTGGTTGGGTGGGTCCTACGGTCTCAGGGTGCAAAATGCTTTTTTTCCTCCACTCTAGGCTTCGATGTGATCCTTCCTCGGGATTAATCCTCACAACCTTGTGAGCAGTTGTAATTGCCCCTCTAACTCAGGAGAGGAAGCAGACTCAGTGAGAGCTGGAAACTCCCAAGGCCCAGCCGCAGGGCAACCAGCTCGGCCCCACAGGGAAGCAGCATTGTGTGCAGCAACCCCTTTCCTGGGCTAGAGGTGACATCTCTGTTCCACAGGACCAAGCCCTGGGTCCAAGAAGCCCACAGAAGGCAGCAAAGCTCACAAAGTGCTCAGTAGCAGGTGCCTGGAAGGCCAGAGGCAGAACCTCGGCCTCAGCTGGGGTGAGGGTTGTTGTTGTTAGGTGCCGAGGACAGTCGGTGTCAGACTCATAGCAACTGTGTGCACTACAGGTGAAATACTATTGTCACTGCTTCTCTGCTGTTCATAGGGTTTTCAATGGCAGATTGATTTTTGGGAGGGGGTGGCCAGGTCCTTCTCCCAAGCCTACAGCACCTGGTGTTCCCAGGCGGTCTCCCATCCAAGGACTAACCAGGCCCGACCCTGCTTAGCTTCTGAGATCTGACGGGATCACATGCCACAGGGTTATGGCTGCAGGCATGAGGTGTGGTTGGGGGGCGCTAAATCCCTGAAGAGGAAACTCCATCCTAACATCCAGCGCTAAAATGCAGGGGGTGGGGGGGATGTAAGCCAACTTCCACCTGGGCTGAGAGGTGAACTGGCCTTGAACCTGCCCTGGGGGGACAGTCGTGGGTGGCACCCCCATCGCCCTGGCCGTGGCACTGATTCAGACCCTGTGGCATCGCTAATGGGCTCGGGCGCCTGCGCATCTGTCCTGGCTGTGCCTGCGCCCTGGGCTGTCTTGGGGATGGCAAAGAGATGCCCCGAGCAGTAGTTGGGAGGGTCGCAAGCAGCGCACGGGTCCAGGGCGCGAGGCCACGTCCACAGCAGCTTCCCCGAAGGCCGACCCGCGCCTCTGCTTCTATCACCAGGAGAGCGCCTCGCCGCCCTGCTGGTCACCCGCGCGGCCGCCGCCTTCTTCCTGGACGGCAGAAGCAGAGACACCGTGCGGGACCTGCACGACGCCTTCCGCGCAAGTCCCTCCGGCGCGCGGACGCAGTTCCAGGCCGTGCTCTCCGCCGCCGACCAGGGGCGCATCCTGGCCCAGGCGCGGGAGGCAGCGGACGTGGGCTTCGCCCGCTTCCAGGAGGCGGTGCGGCGCCGCGAGCTCCGCGAAGACGCGGGACGCGAGCTGCTCGCCCCGGCGGCCCGCGCGCTCCGCGTCCTGCTGCGCGTGGCGCCGGCCAGCGCGCGCCCTGCGCTGGGCACCCGTCTGGCCGAGTGCCTGCTACTGGCCGGGGACGTGGCCGGAGCTCGGGCCCAGTGCGAGCGCCTCCTGCGGCCCCGGCGCCCTGCAGACGCGGCCGGCGACGGTGCCCGGGCCCGCGCGCCCCTGCTGGCGCTGCGCGGCTTCTGCGCGCTGCACGCGGGCGAGGCGCAGCGCGCCCGCGAGGACTTTCAGGAGGTGGTGGCGCGGGTGGCGCCGCACCCCGTCAGCTGCGTGCGCGCGCTGTGCGGCCGCGGGCTGCTGCGGGTGCTGGACGGCAGCGCGTTCCTGGGCGCCCTGGACTATGTCACTGCGTGCCGGCTGCGGCCTGAGGAAGCCCTGCTGGCCGCCAAGGCCTTCGTGCCCTGGAACCAGAGGGGGCTGCTGCTGACCGTGCTGCGGGAGGAGGGCCGCAGGCTGCTGCTGCGCAGGCAGGACCCCGGCGCCACGGGGGCACCGGGCTGCCCGGGGAAGGCTGCAGAGGCCGAGGCGTCCGCAGCGCAGGAAGGGTGAGGAGTCGCGCGCTCAGGTGCGGCTGTGGCCTCAGTGCGTGAGAGATGTGTTTTCCTGATGGATTAGCTGAAGCCACTTGCCGGTGATTTCCCCCCGGTCGGGGGTGATTTGTCCCCAAGGCTGAGACCTTAGGCTCTTCCTCTCAAAGAGCATGACTCTCTGCTCCCTTCCTCCCCATAGAAAATCAGCAACTCCAAACGAAAAGGGGAAAAGTAGACTCACACGTTAGCCTGCTAGGAACATGTCCTTCCCATCGTTTCTTCCTGTGCACATAAAATATACACCCCGAAGCCAGGCACAGTGGCGCACGCCTGTCATCCCAGCAGCTCAGGAGGCGGAGGCGGGAGGATCACAAGTTCGAGACCAGAGGCAGTCTGCGTCACTTAGCGAGACCCTGTCTCAAAAAGTAAAAAAAATGGTCTGAGGGTGCAGCTCAGTGGTCCAGCACTTGCAGAGCATGCAGGCGGCAGGCCCTGGGTTCAACCCCCAGTACCGGAAAAAAAAAAAAAAAAAAAAAAAAAAAATATATATATATATATGTATGTATTATATATGTATATATATATATGTATGTATTATATATGTATTATATATATGTATATGTATTATATATGTATATATATATATGTATATATATGTATATATATATATATATATATGTCCCAAAATGGAGCTTGTGCCACACGCAGTGTCTCCCACACCATCCTCACTCAGTAGACCACGAAAGTTCTCTTTGCTGCTGACCATGTTTCAGGGCAGCGTGGCGTCCTGGCCAGCTGAGCCCCAGAGCTTTTCCCTCAGTTGTAAGGTGTGGTGGATGGCATTCTGGCTCCACACATAGATGTGGAGGTCCTGGACCAGGGATCAGCTCAGCCGAAGGGTCCCTGCCCTCAGGAGCTGCCCACCCTGCCCCGATGCTCACTTTACAAATTCTCTGGCGACCCAGTGGGTGACACCCTGAGTGTTCTGATCCGCCACCTGGTTGCTGGGTGGTGGCAGGAAGGAGACAAATTAAAGCACAGCATCACCGGCCATCACCACCCGCCATGCACATCTACATCCTGTCTTCCTCTGCCTCCACGTGGTTAATGTGGCTTTGATTTGCTGGGGAGGAAGAACTTTGGTTTGTGTGTCTCAGGGCCTGTTAGGTTTGTCCACGCTGGGAACTGTCACATCTCAGGCTCTGGCCCCTCAGGAGTCATTAGCCTTCCCGCATGGGCACCACGAACCTGCCAGGGGCAGCCTGCCTGCGCACAACACACCCCTGAGCCCAGCAAGGCCAAGCTGCTAATCCAGATGTTTTCAGGAAGGGAAACTGAGGCAGGCTCTGCTCAGGAACAGCCCTGCCACTAATCATCACGTGGCTTCAATTCCTCCCTCTGTAACCCCTGCCCCGTGAGGTAGTGGGAGGTCAGGTGGGAGGCGAGGGTCGAGGTGGGCATGTTGGAAAGGGCGGCCATGGGTTCTGGAGACAGCGTGGGGTGAGGGCCCTTCCCTTCCTCTGCAGCCCAGTGGCACAGGGGCCACCCAGGCCAGAGCTGCAGGACAGGACTCACCAGAGGCCAGGGCCCCTGTGACAGAGCTGCTCACTCTGTCCCCAGGGACGCCCACGGTGTGTACCAGCTGGCCACACTGCTGATGGAGCTGGACGCGGAGGACGAGGCCTCGCGCCTCCTGGCCGCTGATGCCCTGTACCGCCTGGGCCAGCTGGACGATGCCCACAAGTCCCTGCTGGTGGCCCTGTCCAGGAGACCCCAAGCGGCCCCTGTGCTGGTGCGGCTGGCCCTGCTGCAGCTGCGGAGGGGCTTCGTCTATGATGCCAACCAGGTGAGCAGGCCAGATGGGCCACGGCAGAGCAGGTGGCAGCAGCCCACTCTGGGGGCACCAGGTCTCCGTGGCCCCCGCTCCAGACCCTGCGGCCAGCTTTGGAGCCCCACACATTGCTAGTTCTGCTCCATCACCCGCTGCAGCCCCCACACCTCTTAGACACGCAGTCTCATCTATGCCCTGGTCCTGCACATTGTTGCAGGAATTTGCTGGAGCAGATACCCCAGGGCCTGGCAGGTTTCCTGCACGCAGTAGGCACCTCCTACTTGCTGTGGCTGTGACTATGAACACAAGTCAAGGATCAGTCATTGCTGAGCTTCTCCCCATGTCTCCCACCTACACTAGGATCCTGCCCGGGGTGGAAGAGTGGTAGCAGAGGGTTCCCCGGGCCCTCAGCGCTGTCTGCCAGCCTCTGGCACCCCTCTGCTGTGACGCCAGAGACTTGCCTGCTTCAGGCATTTGGAGCCTCCTATTATGCTCCTGTTAGCAGGCCATGTGTCCGGGCGATTCCTAGTGTTTGGGTGGAAAGAGCCAGGAAGCACAGCCTACAGCCTGTCATCCACTCTGCTCTGCCAGGCCCAGGGCCTGCACCAGCGCCAGCAGGGGGCAGCATTGGGTCTCCTTGGGAAGCAGCCCTGAGGGGGAGGTTAGGTTGGCTGGAATCTTGCCAGGCCCAGTGCATGCATGCCCCCAACTGACCCTGCTGGGCTTTTGCCCCTGAGCCCCGTCAGGTGATCTGAAAGCCCCTTCCCCATACTGGGCACTCAGCCCCCCGTGAGCCAGCATATTGAGGCTGGGCTTCTGCCTCCACATGACAGAGGAGGAAGCCAAGGCGCAGGGACAGGAGCTCCCCGCCCCACCCCCTGCCCTGGTCTGCCACGCTACTGCAGACAGACAGAGGAGGCTGCCTGGGCCTGTGGGAACAGTGGGGCCAGGCGCACGGTGGGCAGCGCGGGTGGGGCAGGATGAGCGAGGCAACCGCGCGCCTGCCCCGCAGCTGGTGAAGAAGGTGGTCCAGGTGGGGGACACCGCCTGCCTGCAACTCACGCTCGACGTCTTCTGCCATGAGGACCGGCAGCTGCTGCGACGCCACTGCCACGCGCGGGCCCTGAGCCTCCTGCGGGCGCGGCCCGGCGGGCTGGACAGCAGCGACCCCACCAGGGAAGCCATCGCCTACCTCTCCCTGGCCATCTTCGCTGCAGGTAGGAGCCCCTCACCGCCCGGGGTCCAGCCCTGTGCTGGGGTCTGAGGACCGCACGCCTGGGAACAGCAAAGGGGAGGACAAGGCGGGGGCCACTCGCCTTCCAGCTGAATGTCTGTCCCCTGCACGCCCAGCCTTGCGGGTGCACAGGACAGCCCTCTCCCAGCTCGGCCTGCCACCCCCGCGGAGGGGGAGGCGAGCGCCCAGCCCCCACAGTCCTTCCTACAAGCAGTGCCTGAGGCCTCATCTGCCCACCCCCGGCCAAGCCTCACTGCCCAGGACACCGGGTACCACCCCGCACCCCAGGCCCACTGTCGTGGGGTGTCCTCAGCCCCATGGGGCAGGGCACGAGGCGCTCAGAGGGAAGGAAGGACCCTCCTTGGCTCTCACCACCCTGTCCCCAGAGCGGGGGCACAGAAGCTGTGCGGGGGGACTCGGGGGTCTCGGGAGCTGCTGCCTGCATGGAGAGCCCAGAGCAGCCTGAAGAGCCGAGCGCGGTGCTCCCCATCCGACACCAGACAGACGCCCGGAAGGGGCGTGGTGGCAGGCAGCGTCCTCTTTGGGGAGGGGCCTCCTCTTCCTAGCCTGGGCGGGGACCCCCTCTGGAGCCTCACGCGCTCCCCCTCGCGGCCAGCCCTGCCCTGTCCCCGGGCTGCCCAACTCGAGCCTCGCCTGGCCTCACTTCGGAGGCAGCCACAGCGCTCTCTCCTCCCGGTTCCCTGCTGGTCCTCCCGGATGTCACCCCTCCTGGTAGGGCTCTCCTGCCCTGTGGCCGCCTGGTGGCGTCTCGGTGCCCAGTGCAGCGTGAGCTCCCCAAGGGAGGGGCGGCCCTCTGCCCACCCAGGCTGGGCCCCTGGAGGGACGCTGGGTGAGGGGCCCAGACACCAGCGTGTGCTTACCACAGGGCTTCCTGCAGGGGGTGAGGCCAGTGAGTCCCTCCTCACCAGAGCCCGCTGCTACGCTCTCCTGGGCCAGAAGAAGACGGCCATGTTCGACTTCACCTCGGTGCTGCGCGCGGAGCCCGGGAACGCGCAGGCTCTGTGTGGACGCGCCCTCGTGCACCTAGCCCTGGACCAGCTGCAGGTGCCAGCCCTCCTTCCCTGCCCGCCGCTGGGCCAGAGGGTTGGGATATCTAGGGGGCCGACTTCCTCTCCCACCCGTGGACAGCGGGCCTCATCAGCGCCCATCAGCACCCCACATTCTCCCCACCTGCACCGTGAGTAGCAGGAGCCACATCACAGACACGGCTTTGGGGAGTCCTGCCCTTCCGTGCCCCCCGGGATAGGTGGGTAGATGCCTGCTCAAGCCCTCAGGGTGACTAGGGGTCCTCCTCAGCTTCAAGTGGATACAAGCATTCCTCCGCAGGGTCATAGGCCACGAGGTGTCCCCTCAGCGGCATTGGTGGGGGCTTCGTGGACCCCCGTGTGGCAAAGGGTTTATAGGATGGGTACAGAAAGAATAAGTGCTAGCATCGATTAGTCATGTCTGCCATGGGTACAGCAATGGAGCCCTTGGAACTGACTTGACCTTAACTTGCCTGCTCTACCCCTGAGACACCACACACTTAAGACCTGCCTCAGAAGCTGCTCCAGCTCAAAATGAAACACTGAGGCTGGGCCGGCAGAAGAGAGAGGCTCTCCACACAGGCTCTGCAAGCCGGGGAGACTTCCTCATCTGTTTCTTTATGGATATGCCTTGTTTACAGCTGTCCTGAATGCCACATGTCTGTCTGGCCCTGGGGCACCTATAGGGTCCTTGTCCTCCTGGGGGCCTGCTCTTAGGCATGGGCACAGGAGCCCAGCCTGGGGGACAAGGACCAGGTGGGCAACCCTAGCCAAAGAACTTCACTGCTAAGATGTGCCTCAGTTTCCTCTTCTGTAGGATCAAGGGCACTGAACAAATCAGGGGAAATTGCATGGGAAACTAGGAGACACTGAGCGGTGAACGAAAATGGAAATGCAACTGGGCGTGGCGGCAAGCACCTGTCATCCCAGCACTCAGGAGGCTAGGGCAGGAGGATTGTGAGTTCAAGGCCAGCCAGGCTACATTTATGAGACTCGGTATCCAAAAGCCAAGGAAAAGAAAAGAAAAGGAGAAAAAGAAAGAAAGAGAGGGAGGAAGAGAGAAAAAAGAAAAGAAAAGAAAAGAAAAGAAAAGAAAAGAGGGAGGGGAGGGAAAGGGAAGGGAAAGGAAAGGAAAGGAGGAAGGAAGGAAGGAAGAAGGAAGGAAAGAGAGAGGGAGGGAAGAGAAGTAAAGAAAGAAAAGAGAAAAGAAGACAAAAGCAATTAATTGAGATAATTGAAAGACAGACCACTCTAAATCTGGAATAGAGGATTTTTTTAAATTTCCATTTTAGCTAAAAATCTGCTCCTGTGCCAAAAACTGAAAACATAATACACCAAGACTTATGAGACACAATTACAGCAGGGCTGAGGGGGAATTTAAGAGCTATAAATGCTTATCTTAAAAAATGAGAAAGATCTTGAATCACTGACTAAACTCTACAAGGTAAGAAACTAGAAAAAGAACAAACTAAACCCAAAGCCACCGGGAACAAACAATGTGGATTAGACACAGTGTAAACAACGGTGGGACTAGAAAAACAATAGAGAAAATCAATGAAAACAAAAGTTGATTCCTTTCCAAAAAAAAAAATCAAAATTGACGAACCTTTAACTAGATGGACTTCAAAAAAGCAAGAAGAAACTCAGATTACTTGAATCAGATATGAAAATGAGGACCTCACTACCAATTCTACAAAAATCAAAAGGATTGTAAGAGAGAACAAAGAATAATTGCAGACCAACAGGCCAGATAACCCAGACAGGTGGACAGAGCTGGACAAAGCAGCTCAGAATCTCCCAAGATCACACCATGAGGAAATAGAAAAATCCAACTGGACCCCTCATAGGGAGATTGAACCGGGAAGCAAAAATCTCCCAATGAATGAAAGCCTGGGCTCTGCGAGATCTGCTGGTGAGCTCCCCAGACTTACGCTGAGCGTTTTCTTTCTTTTTCCCCCCTTAGTAACTCTTGGTGAGGTACAGAGTGATACAGCACTTGCTTGTTCCACCCATGCAACTATTACATCACTTTTGGTTACACTTTTATCAACGCTGATTGTTTTCAAACGTTCCTAAAAAGTAGAAGACGAGGGAATCCATCCTCACTCGTGATAAGGCCAAGAAGACCTCGACACCAAAGCAAGAGACGCCACCAGAAAAGGAAACTACAGACCAATATCCCTTAGGAACACCGATGCTAAAGTCCTCAAGAAAATACCAGCAAAACAAATGCAACAGTGTGCCCAAAGGATTACACACCATGGCCAAGTGGGGTTCAATCCTGGGATGCGAGAAATGGCTCAACAGACAAAAACTGATCAGTGTAGCCTAAGACATTGATAGAATGAGGGAGAAAGCCACATGGTCATCTCAATGGAAAATGCATTTGACAAAATTGAACGCTTTTCATGATAAAAAAAAAAGTCAACAAACTAGGAATAGAAGGGATCCGCCTCAACATAATAAAAGCTATATATGGAAAATCCACAACAAACATACCAAATGGTGGGAGACGGAAAGCTTTTCCTCCGAGACCAGGAATAAGACAGAGATGCCACTTCCCCCACTTCTGTGCACATAGGCCTGGAAGTTCTAGCCAGAGAAATTAGGCAAGGAAAGGAAACAGAGGCCTCCAGATCAGAAAAGAAATGAAATGGTCTCTGTCGCGGTGGAGAGAACCCTTCCAGATCCACAAAATGACTATTGCACCTAATGAACAGATCCAGCAAAGTAGCAGGACACCAAGTCAGCGCTTCCGCTCACTAACAATGAATACTACCTAAAGGAAGCCAGAAAACTACTCTATCTACAGCAGTATCAAAAATAATAAAATACTTAAGAGTTAACTTAGCCAAGGAAGTGAGAGACTTGCACAATGAAAACTATAAAACACTGGTGAAAGGAATTAAAGATGAGTAAATGAAAACACATTCCACATTCATGAATTAGAAGACTTAACAATACTTCTGTTATAGTTAGGTGCCATTGAGTCAGGTCCCACTCATAGCAACCCTCATAGAGTTTTCAATAGCTGATTGTTTCAAGATTGCTTCTAGAGTGGGTTGCCATGTCCTTCTCCTGATTTTGCAGTGCTGGGAATTGAACCCAGGGCCTCAGAGAGTGCAGAGTAGCACTCTACCAAGTGAGCTAAATCCCAGTCCCTAATATTATTAATTTGTCAATATTACCCAAAGTGAGCCGGGCATGGTGGTGCATGCCTGTAATCCCAGCAACTCAGGAGGGGGAGGCAGGAGGATCACAGGTTTGAGGCCAGAGGCAGCCTGCATAACTTAGCGAGACCCCATCTCAAAATTGTTTGTTAGGTGCCGTTGAGTCGGTATCCTACTCATAGCGACCCTCTGTACAACAGGGGAAACACTATTGTCAGTGCTTCTCTGCTGTGCATAGGGTTTTCAATGGCAGATTGATTTTTGGGAGGAGGTTGCCTGTCACGCAGGAGACCGTGGTTCGATTCCCCGACAGGGAGCATCTCAAAATAAAAAGTAAAAAAAAGAAAGAAAGAAAGAAAAGGACTGTGGGTGCAGCTCAGTGCTATAATGCTTGCAAAGCATGCAAGCAAGAGGCCCAGGGTTCAATCCCCCATTACAAAAAAAAAAAAAAAAAATTACCTAAAGTGAGTTACAGATACAGCACAATCCCTATCAAAATCCCAGTGATGTTCTTTGCAGAAATAGAAAAACTCATCTTAAAACCCCTATGGAAAAAATAAATAAAACAAAATCTGCATAGAGTCCCAGGGACCCTAAAGAGCCAAAACAATCTTTAAAACAACCAAAGCTGGAGGATTCACAGTTCCTGACTTGTAAACTCACGGCAAAGCCACAGTTATCAGAAGAGTGTGGCACTAGCGTAGAGAGACATAAAGACCAATGGCACAGACAGTCTTTACGTAAACCCCCACGTGTGGTCCAATGATTTTGACAAGTGTGTCAAGACCACTCAAAGGGAAAAGAAAAGGATTTTCAATAGACAGTACTGGGAAAACTACACGCAAGAGCATAATCTGGACCCTTACCTCACCTCATATACAAAAAGGACTCAGAAAGGCTCAAAGAGCAAAATGTAAGACTCAAACTACAAAATTCTTAGAAGAAAACACTGGGGGAAAACCTCCTGCCTTTGGATCCGGCATGACTTGGCATATGGAGGTGACACCAAAGGCAAAGACCAAAGGGAAAATAGACAAAGTAGGCTTTGGGGATTTTTTTTAATTTTGTGCATCAAAGGACACTATTAATAGAGTAGAAAAGCAACCAAGAGAATAGGAGAAAATACTTGCAAGTCACATATCTGATAAGTGATTGATATGCAAAATACACAAAGAACTCCTAAAACTCAAAAAAAGGAAAAGAAAATCCTTCAGTTAAGACGTGGGCACAGGACTTGAATAGACGTTTCTCCAAAGAGGATGCACAGACAGCCAATAGACACACGAAAGCAGGCTCAACGTCACTAGCCAGTGGGGAAGCACAAACCAAAACCACTGGAAGATGCCGCCTCACACCCATTAAAAATGGTTCCTGTCGAAAACCAGAAAATAAGAAGTGCTACTGAGGATATGGAGAAATTGGACTGCCCTACTGGGAGGAATGTAAAGTGTTGCAGCCACTATAGAAAATAGTATGTTAAAAATACCAACTGCCTTATGATGTAGGAATTCTACTTCTGGGTATAAACCTCCAAAGAATTGGAAGCAAGGTCTCAAAGAGGTGTCTGTGCAGCCATGTTCACAGCAGCATTGTTCACAATAGCAAAAATGTGGTAGCCGCAAAGCATACAAAGCAAGCTTTGTGGCAAAGCATGCAAATGCAAGGCCTTGGGCTCAACCCCCCAGTACTGCAAAATTTTTTAAAAAGAAAAGAAAAGGAGAAAGAAAAGAAAAAGCAAGCAGAATAGTGGCTGCAGTGGTTGTTTGGTGTCAGGTCCAACTCATAACAACCCTGTGTACAACAACAACAAAAAAAAACCCTCCCCGACACTGTGCCATGCCTGGCACTATGTCAGTGCTTCTCTGCTATTCATAGGCTTTTCGATGGCTGATTGTTTCGGGAGTGGGCTGCCAGGTCCTTCTCCCATTTTTGCAGCGCTGGGGATGGAAGCCAGGGCCTCAGAGAGCACAGAGCTGCCCTCTACCAACTGAGCTGCACCCCAGCCCCAGAGGCAGTGGAGTCAGTGTTTAACAGGGACAGAGTTTCAGTCGGGAAGATGAGAAAGTCGTGGAGGTTGAGGGTGGGATCACTGCACAGCACCACGACTCTACTCGATGCCACCGAACTGTCCCGTTAAAATGGTTGAAATGGTAAAGTTTGCATTGTGTGTATTTTACCACAGTGAGAACAAACTCGAAAAGAAGGTAGGGGGAGACTCAGCCCCACTTGGGGACCAGAGAAAGTCATCTCTGGAGTGCACCCTCTTGTGCCTGGATTCACCCCTTCTCGGCCCTCCTCCCATGAGCCCTGGCTGAACGCAGGGGTGGGCAGAGGGGGAGGGTGGCCGCAGGGAGGTCTGCCCCTCCCTGAACAGCTAGGGCCTCCGCTGTCAGCCTAAGCAGTGCCGGGTGAGGCCGTCGGGAAGGGCTGTGTAGGGCTGGGATGGGCTCTCTGGCTCTGCCCTGCGTCCTTCGTGGGATCGGGAATCCCCAAGGCTGGGAGGACAAGCAGACAGCAAGGCAGGCGCGGACAGCCGCTGCAGCTACTGCTGGCCAGGAGAGACCAGGCAGATGACTTACCCTGACTGTCCCCTCACAGAGGCCCAGCCTCTGCCTGCGACCCCTGGCCCTCCCCAGTTGTGGTCAGTGCCTTGGGAAGTCTCCTGCAGCTCCCAACAGCACTCCCAGCCCTCGGCCCTCCTGTCCGGGGCTTCCCAGACGGCCTCTGCCCCAGCGGGCTCCCTTACCTTCCCCGACATGCCATTCATTTGCCAGCCCTGGCCCTCCGGCCTCTGGGGTCCCAGCCCCTAGGCCCTGGGAGGAGCACGTGCCAATTACCCACTGGGTGGGAGGACCATGGCCAGCACAGAGAGGCTCCCAGGGAGGGGCTGCTGCCTGCAGGCCCTGACAAGGAGGACAGACAGGTGGACGGATGCAGGCTCCGCCCTCGGAAGGCCTGGGATCCTGGTAACTTTCAGGGACAGAGGCCAGTGAGTTGGGTTCCTCGCATGGCCCAGCAAGGAGAGGGTGGTGCGTGAGACCCGCAGTGGGCAGGAGGGTAGGAAGCCAAGGGCAGAGCCTCCAGGACCCGAGCCAGCCAGCGCTGGGCTCTGCCCCTCTGCCCCGTCTCTCCCGCCGGGACAACCACACCAGCCGCCCTCCTCCCTCGCAGGAAGCCGTGGAGGACATCATCTTGGCTCTGAAGCTCGACCCGGGGACCGTGGTCCCCGAGATCCGCTCTCTGAAGCCTGAAGCCCAGGTGCCCCTCACCGCGGGCCTCCACGCCCACTGCCGCGCTGTCCTGAGCCAGCGGCTGGACGCTGGGGTCCCCCTCGGGGACAAGGACGCCCAAGGCCTCGTGGCCGTGGGGAAGGCACTGATCGGCATGGACACCGCCCAGCCCCACTGGCGCCTCCTCCTTGTGGACATCCTCACGGCGCTGGGTATGCGTGGGCCCCGGGGGGGGGGGCATGGGCATCTGCCGCTCACCTGACCCTCTGGATTCCTTCCGGGGAAACAGGGGCAGATGCCCAGAGCACGATGGCTTCCAAGGCTCCCAACGCGGGCCCTGAGACCCCAAGGGGCCGGGCTCACGCTTCTTGAGCCTCGCTCAGGGTCCTTTGCCACAAGGAGGAAAGACCCAAAAGGGACGGGTGTGGCGGTGGCACTCAAGCGCAGGTCCCCATCTGGCGAATCCCAGACCCTCTGGCACACACAGCCCTGGTCTTTCCTGCCCACCCCACGTCACCCTGGTGCTGGGCAAACGGTCCCACCCCTCATCTGAAGTCCATGTGCCAGGACACCCAGCTCTGTCCTCCCGGGTGCAAGTCTGTGCCCATCAGCTGGACCCCAGCCAGAGCAGGGGAGGCTGGGGTGGCTGCCCAGGGCCAGGTGGCCTCCCTCGCTCTTTCTGATCGCCAACAGGCAGCTACGAGGAGGCTGGCGTCCACCTGCTCGAAGCCCTCCACCCCAGTGCACCATCAGAGGCCGCCCGGGCCCGGCAGGGCCTGCTCCGCCTCAAGGAGGGAGACGTGCTAGCTGCCGCCCAGGACCTGCAGGGCCTGGCGGAGGTGGACGCCCAGGACCTGGGCTTCCTGATCCATCTTCTGAAGGCTCCAGAGCGACAGAGCCTCACCCAGGTGTGCAGCAACCGCGGAGCCCCACGCGGCCCCTCCCGGCACCCCAGGCAGCTCTTTGCTCCCCACTGCAGGGTCCACTCGTGTTGGGGCAGCGTCCGAGTAGGAGACTCCAGGTCAGGCCTGGGGAGACCACCCCTGGCCACTGAGCCCAGAAACTTCTGCAGGTTTTGCTTGGGGCGTACAAGCCACACGTGACCTGGGGTGGGGAAGGTTCCCCTTCCCAGAGCCCTGGCAGGAAGCCCAGGTCAGCCAGCAGAGAAGCAGCTTGGAGGTGAGGGCACAGGCGTTGGGCCTCGGAGGCAGAGGCCCAGAGTCACCCCGTGGCCTGCCAGTGTTCCTCCTCCACCCCGGGTCCTGGCGACTGCAGCTTTGGGATGCAAAGCACAGCAGGCATTTGGGGGTCAGTTCCTTGGGGGGTCTGACCAGGGCTTCCCGCAGAAGAGGCCGAGGCTGCGCTGCCTCTCAGCAAGGGAGCCAGGGTTGGCAGCACTAGAACTCAGAAGGGGGAACCAAGGAGAGCCAGGTGGGGGTCTCAGAGCTGGGGGGAGGGTGGCTTGGGGGACCTCCAAGCTTCCAGATGGGGCCTGGACAGGAGTCTCAGAGTGGGGGGCTCTGAGGAAGGGTCTTGGAGCTGGGGGAAGGGCAGTGAGGGGTCTTGAAGCTGTGGGGACAGGGAGAGGGTTCTGGAGATGGGGGTGCTGGAAGAGGGTCCTGCAGGCAGGGGACAGTAAGGGAATCCTGGAGATGGGGGACAGTGGCAGGGTCCTAGGGATGGGGGCTGCAGAGGGCCCTAGAGATGGGGGACACTGACAGGGTCCTGAAGATGGAGGGCTGGGGAGGGCCCTGGGGATGGGGGACGATGACAGGGTCCTGGGGATGGGGGACAGTGAGA